>PVKE010005711.1:0-57699 GCA_004027555.1 Craseonycteris thonglongyai
GCTCATCTGATCCAGTGGATTCCACCCAATACCACGCTCATCTGATCCAGTGGATTCCACCCAATACCACGCTCACCTGCCACTTCTCTCCATACTCATTGCCAGTGTCCTGCTCCTGGACACGTCCTCTCCTTCCTGGTTCCCGCAGGCTGGTCTCTCTGCCTACCTAGCCCCAATCCCAATCCCGCAGAGGATGAGGTCACTCTGCTTAAAACCCCGTTACAGCTTCTCAGCAACCCCCATTGACTTGGTTTAGGAGGTCTTACTTAACTCTGCATCTCACTGCTTCTCTCCAAACCAAGTGTTCCCACTCCAAAGAGGTCTCCCTGCCACGTGTGGAACACACTCCCTTGTCACTCTTCGCAGATGATTTCCTCACCTGCTTAGATGCCCCTGCCAGGTCCTGTTCATCCTCAGGGGCCTAGTTTACTTCCTCGGAGCAGCAGGAACTCCTGCCAGCCCCTCCCCCACCCCAACTCTAATCTCCCTTTAAGATCTTGTCACTTCAAGTCGGTCGCCCCTGGGTGGCCTGGACTGACTCATCTTGCCCTGGAGGCTCCAGACAGCTCACCCCAGCTCTTTCACCGCGTGGAAGGTCCCCGCTGTCCCTGCCACCCTCCCCGGGGGCGGGGGTGGGGTCCCTGAGCCCCCGGCCGGCTTGGATCCCGCGTTCGTCACACGCTTAGGGCACGCTGGACGTTTCCGTTTAGCACAGTTCGGGGCCCTCCGTCCCGCGGTGTCCTTATCTGCCAGGTGACTGTCCTCCCCGCCCCCCTTCCAGAGCTGGGGCACCGACCGGGCCGCGTGTGTGCCCCCGCGCGCCTGGCAGGTGCACGGATGGGCCTCTGCCCGGAGCGCACGCCCGGCCCCGCCGCCTCCTCGGGACCCCGCTGCACCCCCCGCTCCCCCGCGCGGCGCCGGAAGCCAGGCCGGGCCCCCCGCCGCCTTATCTCGGAGCCTGGGGCCGCAGGAGGAGCCGCGGGCGCGCAGGGAGGGACGCGGCGGAGCCGGCATGGGCCGGGGGCCCCGGGGCGCGGGCCGCCCGCCTCGCCACCTGCTGCCGCTCCTGCTGCCGCTGCTGCTCGGCCTGGCCCGCGGCGCCGCCGGAGCGCCGGGCGCGGACGGTGAGTGCGGGTGCTGGGCGCCCCGGGGCCGGGCAGGCGCGCAGGTGGGGCCGCGCCGGCCGTTGAGGCCGGGAAGGCGGGGCTCCCCGAGGCAGGAGGGGCTCCCGGCCCCGCCCCGGGGCCGCCAGGGAGACCGGTGCCCAGGTGGCCTTGCCCGCGCCCCCAGGGAGCCCGCGGCGCCCCGGGCACAGGCGCGCCCCGGGGACAGGCGCGCCCCGGGGACAGGCGCGCCCCGGGCACAGGCGCGCCCCGGGGACAGGCGCGCCCCCAGAGAGCCCGCGGCGCCCCGGGCACAGGCGCGCCCCGGGCACAGGCGCGCCCCGGGGACAGGCGCGCCCCGGGGACAGGCGCGCCCCGGGCACAGGCGCGCCCCGGGGACAGGCGCGCCCCGGGCACAGGCGCGCCCGTGGGGCGCGGGCGTCCCAGCTGCACCGTCACGCTTCCGGCTCTGCTGCGGCCTTTTCGCAAAGAGTTCTAGACCCGCAGCAGTTTTCGTTGTACTTTTGTTATGTGTGTGTGTGTTTTTAATCTTGATGAAGAACTAGATGCTAATGTGGTGAGAAAAAGTGTCAAGAAGTGTTATAGGGAGAAAGCATTCATTAATCCTTTCATTTATTCAACAGGGGGTCCTCTCTCCCTGTGTAGGATGTGAGATCTTGGGGCTGGTGGCCCTCATTGAGTTCAAACTCTGGAGGAGACAGGCACGCAAATAATTCATTTCCAGGCAATTGGAGTACCTCCCCTTCCCCCCTGTAAAACAGTGTTGAACGTGGTAGGAGTTACACGTAGTGTTCAGACGTGTAGAGGAGGTGGCTTTTACCCAAATAACTTGAACAGAAGGCAGAATGCCCCAAGTGCCCCAAGAGAAGGTGAAGGTGTGGGTGGTCAGAGGAGGGAAAGGATACTTCTAGCTAGGGGACTCTGGAATGGATGAGGTGGCCCTTTATTATTTTTAATTTTATTTAAAGATTTATTTTATTGTTTTTGACAGAGACAGAGAGAAGGGGGAGGGCCCAGAGCAGTCTCCATAGTTGTACATCCGTCATCAGTTTTCAACATGGTTTTATTCATGCCACACAGGTGGGCAGCGGCCACGCAGGGTGGGAACTGGGCTGTGGGCCTCCTGCATGGGAGGCACGCCCCGGCCAACCCCGGGGGACAAGAACCGAACTGGAAGCCTCCTGCATGGGAAGCACACCCCAGTTCAGCATATGAGTCCACACAGGCCGGGGTCGGGATTCGATCCTTAGTCCCCAGGGCTGCAAAGCAAGCGCTTAACCCACTGAGCCATCCCGGCTTCCCAGAGGTGGCCCTTTAAATAGACATTTAAGGATTGGTAATGGACATGGAATATGAGGAATATTTGGATATGGGAAGATGAAGAAAAGGTATCCCAAAGGTATCCCAGCTCATAGCAGACAGCAGAGTCAGCTTTCCACAAATACGTGTAGAATGAATTAATTTCAGACGGAGGGGCAGGGACAGGAGACACACCAAGGTGCGAAGCAGGGGCCTGTAGGTCAGATTGGCTGATGGGTGCACAGAGGAGTGGGAGATGGGGGTGGAAAAGCAGATAGGATTTAATAGAAGGCATAGTGTCCCTAGACTGGCAGACCAAGGCATGTCGTCTTGGCTATTCCTGCACCATGGGGAGCGCTTGGAATCATTGCAGGTTTTTATACAGACAGTGGTATAAAAAATTGACATAAGAAAACCTTCAGCTTCCTTAAGAAAACCAAACACTGACCCTGAAGTGAAAGGGAACTTCTGTGGAAGGAGATATGAGGGGTCCTTGGCAGCTCAGACTCCTGTCCCCCCAAATTCTCTTCACGTTGGAACTTTTAACATCACGGGTGGGTGTTTCTCTTGATGGCTCAACCTTCCAAAGCGGCCGTTTTTGTACAGCAGATGCTCTGGAAGGCTTTCTAGCTTCCTTTCCTAACGCCACGGCGGTGTGCACAAAAGCTTGTAGATGCTTGGCGCCTATTTCAGAATCTTTGTTAAGACTCTAGCCTAGGAAAGCGTCCAGTGTAGCCCTGTGGAACTGCTGAGCTGAGCTGATTGAACAAAGGAACCCCCTCAGGTTGTTCATCTGCAGCTAATTAAAGGCTGTGGGATGAGTTCTGGGAAATGGGAGTCAGAGATGCCCAGTATTCTCCCTATGTCGACATTCTCCCTCCCTTTACAACATCGGAGAATTTGGTTTTATTACTCAAAGGGGCAAGTTTCCTTACAGTGGACAATGTGGGGAATGACTGGAGGCTTAGAGTCTTTGAGGAAGTTGTTACAACAGCTGGCTTAGAAGTTCTGAGGACTGGCTGGCTCCACAGTAAGACTGAATGTCGAAAGGGGAGGCAGAACTGGAAGAACTTAACAGCGAACGTTAAGGGGCAAGGGAATGGAAGAGGAATGATGACATTAAGATTTGGGGACTGGGGGACTTAGATATATGGTTCACGAGGAGGAACAAGAAGGGTTGGGAAGAGATGACTAGTTCTTTTGGATACCCTGCGTTTGAGGTGATCTGAGGGCTTCGGGAGAGATGAGATCAGTTCGGAGTTAAGACTGTGGACAGTAGGTGTGTGCAAACGATTTAGGTCATGTGACGGTCATCTAAAGCCTGTGGTTAATAAGCGTAAGAGGACCGAGGACAAATTCTTGGGAGAGACCAAGTTTAGATGGTAGATGCAGGTGGAGAAAGAGCAGCAGCCACAAAGGTATCAGGGAGACTGGGTTAGGAGAGTGTCAAGGACACCAGGAAGCAGAAGCCGAGGAGGTGGAGGCTGAGAAGGAGGCTTTGGGTTGAGTGACGCAGGTCAGTGCTGAGGCAGCACCCACAGAGCCGTGAGGGTGGCAGTCAGAAGCAGAGGGCCCCTGGTGGGTGCAGAGACCATGGCTGCAGCGTAGGTCCTCTGAACAAGGAAGTAGAAGGTAGCATTCAGTGGGGCTGGCCAAGTTTGAGCAAGAATTCTTTGGCAGGTGGTGATGGCGAAGCCGACTCAGCCCCTTGTAGTTTCAGGGTTGTTATTCAGTCGAGGGAGACATTGAAAATGTGAAAATACACGAGATGTTTAATGGAGCAGGTCAAATCGCAAAGTTGGGCTGCAAGAGGGAGAGGTTAGTCTCTGAAGGGCGTGGAAGGAGAGGAATGGAGACCTGCTCTTCCCTTCCCGACAGCTGTCTCCTTAGTGAGTGCTGTTCGTAGTATTTCCAAACCTGCCCCTTGTCCTCCCTCCCGGAAGCCCCATGGAGTTCTCCAGTTCCCTTTGCAGGACCAGTGACTGCATGCCTGTGCCTCCGGACCACTTGTATGGGCCACTTACACGGAATTACATACACATTTATGTGGTACCCTGACTCTGTACACTTAGACCACATTGCAGTGCAATTGCTCCATGTGTGTGTGTAGGGACGGTGGCTGGTATTAGGAATCTAGTATGGCAGGAAATGAGCACTCAAATGAGACAGGCAAAGGCGATTTATTCAGAGCTTACTACAGCAAGAGAGCCAGCCACCAGCACTTAGCATTTGTCAGAGAGTCAAAGGCAGGCCCAGGAGTGTGGAAGCTTTCGCGTGGGACAAAGGGGATGGCTCAGGTGTGCCCTGGTTGGAGGGTGTTAGCATGAGGAAGCTGGAGGCGGGGAGGGGGCTGGGCAGGGAGCTGGGCAGTTCTTAGGCCCTGACAGTTTGGGGCCGATTGCTGCAGAGGTTGTGGTTTGACTTCCTGGACTCATTTGCTGTAGATGGTGGGTCAGACTTCTATTTATATCAATGTCCTGGCCATTGTCCACTGGTATATTTGGCCTCTCACGGGTAACATGTAATTGTTATCAGAGACGTTGCAGGGAGAAGAGTAGGAAGCTGAAGTCAGAGGGTTAGGAAAGTGTGAGCTCCACAGTTGGTTGAGCAGGAGGGTATTGGTGGGTGGGTGGGTGGGTGGGGTGCCAGGCCCCAGGGTAACAGAGAGGTTAGGAATGGGGAGGAGGGGTAGAACCAGTCAGTCCAGTTTCTTAACCTTTCTCTGGCATTGCTCTGAGTCTGGGAGTGGCTGGGGGACTTGTTGGCTCAGGCCTGGCTGGGGTTTGGAGGCCAGAGGAGGAAGGGCAGAGGCCTTGGGAATCTTGGTGGGAGGGGCGGGAGGGGGGCATGGTGGAGAGGGCTGGGGAAGCTGTTCTCTAGAAAGTGCACCCAACTTACTAATCATGCATGTCAGAGGCCTGGCCTTCCCTCTGTCATCATGATTCACAGGGGCATGTTCACTCTTCAGAGCGGGGGAAGAGGAGGAAACAGGAAAAACGGAGGGAGTGGCTTGTTTTAGAGGGACAGTTGCTCAAAGTCAGGGAGCCAAGGAGGATCCCTGCCTTGGCCTGTCTGCTACCCATAGGGACGTCGTCAGCCTTCTGGTCAAATCCTAAAATGGGCTCCTGAGGGTTCTGCTGCCGGAGGACGCAAGAGGCCTCCTGGCCTCAACTCTACAGAGGCTTCGGGGTGAATGAATCCCCAGATTAATAAGAAGTATCCAGCCTGTGGGAGAAGGAGGCAGCCTGTTAGAGGGCGACAGGCAGGACATGGCCCTGGGGTGTGGCCCAAGTGAGGGGCTGCTTACCTCCAAACTCAGAAGCATTGACGTGGGGCGCCCTCAGTGCGGGCTGGCTCCTGCTCGAGAGGCCAAGGTTCAGGGCCCCACTGCAGCCTGGTTTCGATCGAACAGGAAAGTGGACAGAAGGTGGCAGAAGGGCAAACGGAAACCGAGTAGCTGTGGTTTCTCAGGTGCCTTCCTTGTCTGGATTTGGAGTTAGTCCCTTAGGAGCAATGTAATTCTACGTAGTGTAGCAGAAAACCGGGGAAGGCTTTCTCTTCCTGAATTTGAGGTACCCTCTGGTCGTTTGGTCTGTTTTCCCATGTCTCTCCACACATCTGAGAGACAGGATCTCATGAAGGTTGTGCCGTGGACGTGTTGGTCTAACTGTGAATGGCTGGGGATTCGATTAAGATGCATATTCAAGCAGTCCATGCGTGCTTTCAAACTCTCATTTGCCCTCAGCATTGGGCAGAGCTGCTGTGTTGCTTCAGTCCCTCTGCTGTTATTTCAGAAGCACCTTTAGGTTGTTGCTTGCGTATTGAAATAAGGAGCAAGAGAAGCTGGCTCAGCCTGCAGTCGCCATTCCATCCCAGGTGTGGATTTACGTGGTGCGGTGGAGAGGGAGGGGTGAGCAGCACTGAAAATCTGAGGAAGCCGAATTTCAACTTCTGAATCAGGTTATCACCCAGGAGGCTGGCAGGATGTGGGGGAAGGCAGGGAGTGATCATGTAAAATAAGATATTATGGTACCTGGATTATCAGCCCCATGAACAGGTAGGCATCGGTCCACAAAAAAATGTTGCTTCGGGTTTTGAGTTTATGCATCAATGTAGTTCTCTATCACTCTCTTTATTAGTGTCATTAATTGGGCATTGGCTAGTTGTTAGTATCTTCATTTATTCATTCACAAAGAGTTGTGGAAAGGTTAAAGTAATGTCTAACATATTCTATGCGCTCTACATGCATGAACTCATTTCCTCTCATTCTCACAGCAGCCATAAAAAGTAGGTTTTATTATTATCCTCATATTACACATTTACAGGAAACTGAGGCACAGGGATTATCAAGTCAGGAATCTCTCTCTTTTTTTTTAAATATATTTTATTTATTTATTTATTTTTGACAGAGAGAGAGAGAGAGAGAGAGAGAGAGAACTGAACTGGGGGAGCTCCCAGTTCAGCACATGGGTCCACCTGGGCCGGGGCCAGGACTCGATCCCCAGTCCCTGGCGCTGCAAAGTGAGCGCTTAACCCACGGAGCCACCCCGGCTTCCCCATAGGAATCTCTTTACTATGGCAAATACCAGGCACTGCATCTTGCATGACTTGTTTCTGACAGTAACAATATCTGCGGAAAGAGACGTAAATATTCATGTAAATGATCTCTTCGTCGAGTACTTCAGAGCCCACACGTTTCTCCCTTAATCCTTATGACGCGATCTCCATCGCACAGGCTAAGACTGGAGGACTGACAGATCACAGAACCGGGGAGCAAGCGAGAAGCCCCCAGCCTCAGTCTGAGCCTCTCATTGTTGAGTCCCTGCCCAGGGCAGAAGGGAAGTGAGGCTAGGGTGGGAGCCCCAGCAGGTGGTACTAATTAGAAATAATTAGAAATTATTTAGTAATAATTAGAAGGTACTTGCCAGACTTTTTCTCCTTCTAGGTTTTGGAATCCCCTCTTTTGTTTTCTGGGTCAGGGCTGGGGTGTCTGTTAACTCTGCAGCTGTTTCCTTAGTTACTACATGACTGTCACCTCTCTTCCCTCCTGAGAAGAGTCTGCTGGTGACAGATCCAAAGTCATCCTTGACGTGGATGTGACACTGCCCTGACACAATCCCCTCAGGTGGTATTGGCCTGGAGAGTTTCTTTCCCTGGGGTCATTTCCTCTGTCACATTGGTCCCAATGCCATGCTTGGTGAGTGACTTCTTCAGTATTGCCTTGACCTTCCTCAGGATTCTGACCCACCTTGAGGTTGAGATAGACCTGTCGTGCAAGTCATCATAGTGTGGTCCACCTGGGCATTTGTTAGAGATGCAGATTCTCAGATCCCAGGCCACACCTGCTGAATCAGCATCTCCTGAAGTTCTGTTTTTCTTTTGTTGTTTTTTAATTTATTTTGTTTTGACAGAAGGTAAGAGACAGAGAGAGAGAGAGAGAGAGAGAGAGAGAGAGAGAGAGAGAGAGAGAGAGAGAGAGAGAGAAGTGAGGAGGGCCCAGAGCAGTCTCCATAGTTGTACATCATCAGTTGTGACATGGTTTCATTCCACACAGGTGGATGTGGGTCCACACTGGGCAGGGACTGAATTGGGGGCCTCCCTCCGGGGAGGCGAGAACCTTTGCTGCTGAGCCATCCCAGCTGTTACCAGTTGCACCGCAGTTCAGCATATGGATTTGCATGGGGAGGGGCTGGGAATTGAACCCCGGACTTTGGGATTATGAGGCAAGTGGTCAAACCACTGAACTATGCTCGCATCCTCTGAGAGTTGTTTCAACAAGTTCTCCAGGTAGGGTGGCCAGCTGTCTTGATTTGCACTGAATTGAGGGGTTTCCTGGTACACAGGACTTTTAGTATTAAAACCGGGATGGATTGGTCATCCTATCTCTAGGTGATTCTGAACTGAGCTAGTGACTGTTGAGCAGTGGTCACTGTGTGTGGTTGGAAGCAGCCCTCCTCACTTATCTTTGGATTGGGGTGGTTCTCCCTGCCCCTTTCTTTAGGACAAGTCCCCACCACGAGGCTACCTGAAGCACTTACAGGGCTGCTCTACAAGGCCCCTCTTCCTCTGGGAACCACTTTCTCTTCGGCATATACATCTTGCCTTTTTTGCTGGTATGGAGAACAAACATTGATTGAGTCAAACATACCATGAACTAACTGTCCTTGGGGTTATACCTAGGCTAAGTTATTCTTAATGGGTCATTAAAGGATGAACTGTCAGAGCATTAGAGGGAAAGGACTTCGGCGGCCAGTTAAGCCCTGCTGCTCAAATGTGGTCCATTAGTCTCATTAGAAATGCGATATGCAGGGTCCTACCCCCGTCCAACTAAATCAGAACCTGCAGTTTAACAAGATTCTCAGGTAATTTGAATGTATTGTAAAGTTTGAGCAGCCCAAAGCCCTTGCTTTATAGATGAGAAAGCAGACCCTGAGAGGCTAAATGATTTGCTCACGGTCACACAATGAATTTGAGTCAGGTAGATTTAGGATCCAGTTCTGACTCATGTCCAGTGCTTTCCCTCTGAACCTGGCTGCCTTCCCATAAGGCCATTATTTAGTTAGTCTGGTCCGATCTGTTGAATGAACTTAATTTATTTTAAAAAACCCCAACACTTTAAATTCTGTCCCTCACTAATTTAAGCAGGACTTTCTTTAATTTATCTGACTGGGTGGCATCACTTTGTTTCTTAATTTTTTTGTGTTTATTAGAGTCACTTGACATATGAAATAATCATTTTGCACCTGATGTTAGTTTCTGGAATTGGATGTATATAAATGTGTCCATCTTTATGAAGGTAAGTATTCCATATAAGAAAAAAATAATCAGGGATGCCAGGATGGCTCAGCAAGTTGAGCACTTGCCTTGCAACCACAAGGTCCAGGGATCAAATCCCAGCTCCGGCCCGTGCAAACCCACACGCTGAACTGCAGCGCAGCTGGTAATTGCTGGGATGGCAGTGAAGGTTCTCACCTCCCACGCAGGAGGCCCGCAGTTCGGTTTCTACTCCATGTGATATACAACTATGGAGACTGCTCTGCCCCTCTCCCCCATCTCTCTGTCTCTGCCTCTCTCTTTCACCTTCTCTCAAACAGTAAAATAAATTTAAAAAAAAAGAAAAAAAAAATCAAACATTTTACTATTTTTTGTTGACTTCCATAATGCCTTATATCTATTACTGTACTAGACACACACACTGGGCTTCGAATGTTCATTCTTGTATGGGTTTGTGGACTTGACCCAGGATTCATTAATTAAAAAGTACTTTCACGGTGTCAGATGATTGCTGGACTTTTCATGGTGATCACTTCTTTAGGTATATAAATGTTGAATAACTGTGGTGTACACCTGAAACTAATCGATTGTATGTTTGCTATATTTTGGTTGCATGTGATGATGAATTGACAGTGACCTATGGAACTGTTTGAAAATGTCACAGTGGTTACATATAGTTAGCCCATATTGACGAACATTTTGGTGGGGACTCGTTCTCACTTCTGCTTTGTCTGTTGCCCCTATAATTGGGAGCTTTTCTGGTCCATTTTCTCCAGATTGTAAAACTATCTTTTGCTAAGGATGGTAAGGGGAATCTGAGCATCTAACTGCTCTTTATTCATATTTTCAAGAACTTCCAGGTCTATCCCTTATGCTTGCCTTCTGAGGTGCCCAGTGACCTCCATTCCTGACTCTTTTGGGGTTGACTTTGAGTTCTTCCTCTCTCAGACAATTTCCATGTGTCCACCTCTTCCATCTTCTGAAATCCTATTGATATCCTGCTCCTGCCATCATCTTCTTCCCCAAGGTTTATACCTTATGGGTCCTTGATGGCACTTTAGGGGAGTGGGGGTTGAGAGTATTTTAAAGCCGTGGTGTTTAACTGGAAGTCTCATTTTTGAAAATTAAATTTATTAGTGTGACATTGGTTAGTAAAATTATATGGGTACCAGGTATACAATTCTACAATACAGGGTGTCCAAACTTTTGGCTTCCCAGGGCCATATTGGAACAAGAAGAATTGCCTTGGGCCACACATAAAATACACTACAGACTAACAATAGCTGATGAGCAAAAAATAAAAGTCGCTAAAAAATCTAATGTTTTAAGAAAGTTCACGAATTTGTGTTGGGCTGAATTCAAAGCCGTTCTGGGCCACAGGTTGGATGGACAAGCTTGCTGTGTTCACTACCCAGAGTCAGTTCCTCTTTGGAAGTCTTTCATTTGTAAGTTAAAAAAATCTTTTATGTATTTTTTTGTTCCAAACTCTTTCTTATTCCTAATGTTGTGTGTTGTTGGTACATGTTCTTTTTCTCTCCTGTTACCAGTCTTGAGTATTGACTTTGGGGAAAGTTCTTTTTATTTTATAATTTTTTTAATGAGTTTGAATATACTTTCTAATTCTTAACATCTTTCTTTTATCTTTACTAATTCCTAACCCCTTATAAACCTCTATTTTATTTTGTTCAATTATTTTTAAGCTTCCTTCACTAAAATTCTAGGTTTCTTTTCCCCTTGGCTGCCTGCATTTCTTTCTCTCTTTAAAGTAAAAACATTTAAAACTCACATTTTCTGAAGTAGATAATTAAAAATATATATATTTGGTATTAAACATTTCACATTTGATACCCTCTTTGATTTCAAGAATTATTTTGGAGTGTATTCTGTAATTTCTGAGTTGGTTTTCTTTCGGGGTTGCTAGTCTTATGTTTTATTTTATAGTTGTTTACATTATTACATGGTAGTCAGTATGACTTTGACAATTTTTATCTTTCTTTATATTTGTTGTTTTCTTTTTAAAGATTTATTTTTATTGTTTTTTTGACAGAGAGATAGACAGACAGAGAGAGACAGAAAGAAGGGGGAGGGTCCAGAGCAGTCTCCATAGTTGACAGCATTAGTTTTCCATATAGTTTCACTTCATAGGTGGGCATGGGGCCGCGCAGGGCAGGAACTGGGCTGGGAGCCTCCTGCATAGGCCCCGGCAAGGACTGAACTGGGGGTTCACCCCAGTTCAGCATATGGATCCACATGGGCCAGGCTGGGATTCGATCCTTGAGTCCCCGGGGCTTCAAAGGGAGCACTTAACCCACTGAGCCATCCTAGCTTCCCCTGTTGTTTTCTTTATGATCTGGGTATAATACATTTGTAACTATTCCATAGTTAATTTGGTATTACTTGGAGACAAGCAGTGGTTTGTCTCATTTCTATTCTCTTTTGTAAAAAAAAAAAAAAAAAAAAGGCAAGCATGCTTAAGAGCATTTAGAAATCTCCCTGTCCTGGGTTGGTTTCATGTTGGAGTGGCCTGAAGGCTACGTCTTCATTACCTGGGTAGTAGTGGGCCAAGCCTGAGATGAAATTCCATGCTGAAAGGTTCTCCTTACTGGGCCACTCCTGAAATTACAGACACTGAGAAGGCAACACAATATCCCACTAGCCTCAGGTAGGAATTCTTGTTTGATCTTGGGCCATCTGGTAGATTTGGGAGTTTTAGGAATTTTAGCCCCAAACTTTTTTCCTCACTTATCTGTGTATCTGGTCATCCTGCTGGGACCTGGCTGCTCTCTCACTGGTGTTTCAAATGCCTTTACTTTCTCCGTAAAAGGAAAATGGGTAGGGGAATAGATATGCGCTTCTCTCCTCTATTTGCTTTTTTGAAATGTAGCAAGTAGGGCTGCAGGTTCCTTTAGCCAGTTGGTCAATAAAAATATATTGAATGTTTATATTGTATGAATAGTAACCTAGGGGCAAATAATATAATCCCCACCATTAGGCAGCTCATGAATAATACCAGGCTGGGAAGATGGCGGGAATAGACTGTAATGACATTAACATGGTTGGTACGGCGGTGTCCACGTGTGAAGGGAGCACAGAGGAAGATACTACATTCAATTTTCTTCGAGAATGTAGGAATGGGGAAGACCTGAGGGAGAATGTGACATTTTATTTGGGCCTTGATGTCAGAATAGGTGCTAGCTGGACAGAGAAAGGCATTCTAGTTGAAGGCAACATTGTGCCAATGGCATGCAGTCTGACAGTGGATAGCATGTGCGGGAAAGAGTAGTCGGCCTCCTGCCCAGAGAATACAGTGTGTGGCTTGCGTTCGGGAACAGTCACATTGGAGGAGTTAGCCTTAGGGTCAGACTTCTCAGAGCACTCATTGCCAGGTAGGGGAATTTGTACTTTACTCTGTGGGCAATGGGTCATCATTGTTAAGTTTTTAAGGATGAGATCTGATACTTTTTCTTATTTTTAATTTTAACTTTTTGGGGAAGCCAGGATGGCTCAGTGGGTTAAGCGCTCACTTTGCAGCGCCCCGGCCTGTGCGGACCCATATGCTGAACTGGCGAGTTCCCCCAGTTCACTTCTCTCTCTGTCTCTGTCTGTCTGTCTGTCTGTCTGTCTCTCTCTCTCTCTCTCTCTGTCAAAAACAATTAAAAAAAAAGAGAGAGATTTAATTTTAACTTTTTATTTTTCAAGGATCAGATCCTTTTTAATTTTGGTTTTCAAATGTTGGTTCTCTATTATAAATGTTTAACTACCCAACATCTGATTCATCTAGAGTAGGTGACTGAATTTTACTTTTCCTGAAATATATAATTTGTGATTCAGGTTTAGACATCTGTGCCACTTGCCATGAACATGCCACCTGCAATCAAAGAGAAGGGAAGAAGATGTGTATTTGCAAATATGGATTTATGGGCAACGGCAGGATCAAGTGTGTCGGTAAGTTATGAATCCTGGGTTCAGTTGAAAAGTTGAACCAAGAAATAAGGTTCTCTGGTGTTAAAGAGTTGATGGAAAACATTGTTATTTTGTTCTCATGTTTTCGTTTCAAGAACATTTGTCAATTATAATAAGTCTTTGTTTTAGTGTTTGGATATATCTTTTCTCTAGCATTTCCAAGGAAATAACCCTCATGTTAGAGGTCATTGAACTTGAATCTGTGGAAACGCTCTGGCCCAACACAAATGTAAAATCTGTTTCAAGTCTTGAGTTTAACTTAACAAAAGTGAACATTGTATTTCTTATTTTTTCTGGTTCGTGTGATATAAAACTATATTTGTACCATGAGAAACAAACAAAACACAATTGCCTATTAGACTTGTTGACTGATGAGATACTGTTGCTTTGAGTCTTATGTCTACCATCCTCCAATTTTTTTGTTGTTGTTGCAGTTGAGAGATTATAGGGTCTTGGGTGACCTAAATCAAAACAAAACAAACAAACAATCCCCGCCTCCCACAAACCAAGATCTTCAGGCTAGCAGCATCTGAGATTATTTTTTGCCTCATGGCAGCCACCATACAATGAAAGTCAGACAATATCCAGGTTCAAGCCCAATTCAGAGAAGAGGGAGAGTTTCATATTAACTTTATAAGAGTAAATGTTACTATAATCAGTTTCCTCCCCGCAACCTTGTTTCGTGCCTCAAAAATATTGATAGCTTTGCCTTGAGGTTGTGAAGTGACAGTGTATACACCTTTGCTGCGATATCTTTGGGGTTTTTTTTGTCCCTTAAAAAGTAATAACTCAGGTGTTAAGCTTAAAATGTCATATTCTACTTCATAGATACGAGCTTTCACACACCATCGCTGATTCTTGCAGCCTGGAGTTGTGCCTTCTTTGATGCCCTTGCTCTGTCTAGGATTCTGTCGATGAGAATTGTGGCTATTCTGCAGCCTGGGGTTCCTGAGGGACCCCCTCTTTCCCACCCTTTACTAGTAGGGGCTTGAGGAGCCTGGATAAATAATCCTTTTCTGCCTCCTCCCCTAGTGAAGTCCTCCCCCCAGGAAAATGCCCTGCCCTCTTGATGGTTCTTGGACTTCTGAACAACAGACACTTCTCATGGAAGGCGAGGGCTTTATTAATGTCTGTGGGATTTGCACCCAAACATTAAACACTGCCTATCCCAGTGCTTGGCCCACTGGAACTCTGTCACGGGTTACGGTGAGGTGATCCATGTGCCAGAGGTTAGAACTCGGTAGTAAACCAAGGGACCTGAGAATTTGAGAACCTGCCAATGCAAATGCCCTTTCTGGTGACACCCCGTCAGGAATGGCAAAGGAGGGGATATGGGCAGCTAGCTGGACTTGGGTCTGAGTCTCTGTGCAGAGCTCAGTAAGCTGGACTGGGTGCTTGGCTACGACTTGAGGGCCCGTTCTGTCTAAGTGCTCATGCAGAGCTTACCACAGACAGTTTTAACGATGAATCATGCTCCCGGCTCAATGAAATTTTAACAAAGATAATACACACACACACACACACACACACACACACACACACACACACAAGGGAAAAAGAACGGACGCCAGCTATTTTTTTTTTAGTTAGCAGGAATTGAGTGCAATTGTGAGAGGCACAGGAACTCTTCCTGGAGGAAATCACTACTGTAATAAAAACTAAATAAACAAACAGAAACTTGGTTCCGAAGGGACCTCCACCCGCCCCTCCCCAAACAGTAGCTGGACAGACCAGCTCTATGTGGAGGTGCAAGAACTAGTCATGGAAGTTTCCTCTGACGGGAGAGGCTGGGGCAGTCAGCGCGCTTTGGCCTGAGGCCCAAAGTGGGCCTGTTTTCGTAAATAGCGTTTAATTGGGACACAAGCAGTTGCTCATTTGTTTACCTGTTGTGTGTGGCTGCCTTCAGGTGCCCAAAGCATGGCTGAGCAGACGTGACCAGAGACCTAGGACTGGCCCTTTACAGCAAAAGTTTGCTGACCCCTGGGCTAGAAGGACAGAGCAGGGAGCGAGACTTACTTTCATTTTGCACCGATGTCAAATCAGGGAATTAAAAATATCCAGGGCCGGCTTCCGTGGCCTTATCAAGCATCTCGTGTCCCAGCTCCGCCCCTTCCCGGGTGACTAAGATGATTCACAAGGGTCATTGCCGATTAGCAGGAGCTGCTCCTGCTGCGGTATTAACGCTGCTCCCGGATGAGGCTTAAGCACTAATTCCATTGTGTTTCCTGGTAACTCCGAAGTAACAAATTTTCCAGTTAATCACTGGATGTAAAATCACCCTCCTCTGGCTTTTACGAGAAAGTAACAAGAATGACTGAGCTGGAAAAGTGGGGTTCTGCTGGACGTTTCCCCAGGCCCTAGGCCACGGTCTTTTCAAGTGTGGAAATGTCTCAGAAAGCAGCCCCTTCTCCCAATCTTCCAGTAAGATGGGTGGCCCTGTCGAGATGTTGCACACCCCGGACATGACTCCACGGGCCCATGTCCCATAGAGTGACAGGTAAAGAGGCCGGGGAAATCTGTCACCCAGCCGTGGTCACAGAATGTTGATTCCCGAGCCCATAGCACCGGGGAACAGTCTGGAGTGTTGAACAGGGTATGGATTGATGGCCCTTCCTCTGTGTGGTCTCCCTCTATCAACAGATAAAGACGAGTGCCAGCTTGGGGCCACCGTGGTCTGTGGGAACCACACATCTTGCCACAACACCCTCGGGGGCTTTTACTGCATTTGCCTGGAAGGATATCGAGCCACAAACAACAATACGACGTTCATTCCCAATGATGGCACCTTCTGCACAGGTACTCCAGTGGGGGTGTGCCCAGGGCGTCTGGGCCGTGGACAAGGAAGAGGGCAGGGCTGGGGCAGGGTGTGAAGAGGGCAGGGCTGGGGCAGGGTGTGGCTTAAGGGGAGGCCTGTCTTGTCAGAACGCCTCTGAGGGGGATTTGGACATGGACTGTGTATTAGTTCATATGAGGGAATCACTGTTCATTTTGTTCCACGAGATGAGAGTACTGTGGTATTTAGGATAACATCCTTATTTTGGGAGATGCATGCCTAAGTATCTAGGGGTGTTATTGTGAAACATCTAGTGTTATTCTCTTGGTAAGGTGCTTTATTATTTTTTTTTTCCCCGTAGGTACTTTAAATGGCAAAATGTGAGCCACTGTTGAGTTGTGGGGAGTGAGTTCTCTGGAATATTCTTTTTCTTGTTCTGTGCGTTTGAACGTTTTTATAACAGACAATAAGGAGGGACTCTCAAAGATGGTATGTCATCTGCAGGTTTCTGCAACCCCAGTAGGGTGTTCCAGGAGTGGCTCTGGTGCACACCAGGTCTGCTCACCCAGGGCCCAGGGGTGGCACCGTGAGCTGGCCCCCGGGAGCTCGGAGTGCTGGCCCTACTAGGGGTGTGCGCTCACCTCCCCCAGGGATACGCCGCCTGAGGAGTGCAGCCATTGGGCCTTGCTCTTTGATGATCAGATTTTGGGGTGTATGCTAGTTGAATAGAAGAGGTGGGCAAAACCCTCCTAATTTTCAGTGGCCCTGTATTGTCTGAACTCTGCTTACCACATGTCATGATAATAGAGCTCTTTGGTTTTCTGAGAAAATCCTTGAACAGTAATAAAGAGGTAAGGCAGGAAAAGACTGCTGGGTCTAAGATGGTTTTGCATAGACTTCATGACTCTGCTTAAAAGCTTTACGATATTTAAAGGTTTTCGGAGAAAAGAAAGAGAGAGGAGAACATGGTTTATCTTTTTACCCATCAAGAACCACAGATTCTGAGGCTCTGATTCATTCTGCCTCTTGACCTGTATGGAGGTAAAGATCCCCCAAAGGGTACATTTGATTTATTCTTGGCACGAACGAACACATTCCCTCAGAGAAGGCATTTTGTAATTTCCTGTTGTTTTATGTCACAAATTGCTTGCTACATGACTGCAGAAGTGCAGTGTTTCAGAATGAAATGAGGTGTGTGTTTTCTTTTAAAGATACTAATGAAAAAAAATCTTACAAGATGATGATCTGGTGTTCTCTTCCTTCAGTATACATTTCTCATGCTCTCCTACAAGCCAAGGTTGTGTTAGTGGGAGGTGATGCAGACAGCTAATTTCAGAACAAAGTGTTAGTGATAGGGAGGCAAAGGACCCCACTGGAGTCCAGACTCCACAGATGCACCTATCTTGGAAATGGGAAAGGGACTGGGGAGCTTTCTGGAGAACACGATACCTGAAATTATGTTTTCAAGGCCATGGGAGTTTGCCAAGAAAAACTTCTATAACTGTCTATCACTATAGTTTCCAAGAGTGCATTCTACTTTTTAAAAGATAGGATGAAGAAGAAGAAAGAAATATTTTATGCCAGGCTTAAGTAGATATCAGCCTAATAAGAACCAATCTTCCTGGAACAAACTCCTGATCTAGGCTCTTGCTTCGATTCATTCTACCTATAATTATGTGGTGACCTTTCCTTTCCTTTTTATTTATTTTTTTATTATTTTTAAAAGAGATATAATGTACACACCATAAAATTCACCCTTTTGAAGCATACAGTTCAGTGCTTTTTAATATATTCACAAAGTGACGCCCCAGTCACTACTGCCTTATTTTATAATACCTCCACCCCGCAAGAGGAGCTCCGTATCCATTGGCAGTTCCCACGAGTTTTTCTTTTGAGGTCTCTAGGTATCACTTTGTAAAAGCTGATGGACGACTTTTCTTGAACAATACCGAGTTTCTCTCAGGATCACAGCTGCCATGGGAACGTCAGTGGGCTTTATCTGGGGCAGAGGCTGAGCAAGTTTTGGGATGTCAGCAGTTAAGCCAGTGTGGGCCCTGGAACCACAGGATGTGAATCACAGCTCTTGAATTCTGAGGAACCCTGCAACCAGGGATTTCTGTGACCAGGTATTAATACTTTGCAGAGTCCAAGTCAAGTTCAGGGGCTGGCTGCAGGTCTGCCGGCCTCTTTGGATGTTATCAAGGAGAGACAAAGCATGAGTGTAGGGGCTGTGGTTCTGGCGAATGTGCGGATGTTCTGGCCCTCGTGGCTGCTCCCTGAGTGACTCCTCTGGGTCATGGTGACATCGCCAGGAGCCACAATACAGAGGGAGAATGTCGGCGGCACTTCCGGTGTGAGAGTGGTTGACTTGGGTGGGCCCAGCATAAGTGGAGGGAAATGTGACTGAGGTGGGGAGGAGGCCCGGGGTGGGCATCTTCCTCCCAGCACGACTCCAAATACGCATGGTTTTTGTCAGAGCTCTGACAACATCCAAATCCCTTCTTTTATGGCTTTGAATTTCCCACGTCTTAGGAATCCATCTCAACTCTGATGGCAACAGCAACTTTTTTTCTTTCTTTTTTCCCTCGCCTCAACTCATTTCCTGTAGTATCAGGACCTGATGCCATTTCTTCTAGAGACTTGTCACAGCATTTCAGCCTTGGCTAGGAAATGGGCAGGGGAGAAGAACCTGGAGGGTGTGAATGCTTTGCATTCATCAGTTCCTGGAACCTCCTCCGCAAAGCCTGTCTGCCTGTGTGGTGACTAAACCCCTTCATGCCTGGACCACGGTAGCCTGTGGGTTTCTCTCCTGTCAGGAGTCTTGTTCTCCAGGTGAGCTGCGGCCCGCATGCTTCTCAGCTGCTCCGCTGTTTCAGGTCCTGCAAGCCGCTGGCTGTGGCCTCAGGCACAAACGCGTAGCCCCACGGAGAGTCAGCCTGCTCCACGTGGGGTATTGCTCAGCAGGATTGCCGCTGTCTTGAGGTTTCTCCCTCCAAACAGAACTTTGTTCCCCAAACCTAAGTCGTTTGTGATAGTTGCGTTTATTCCTAAAGAGTCAGGCTTTACCACACCGAAAGAAGGAGGAAGCGAGGAAAGATAAACGCAATGAAAAGCACCCCGGGGGATGGGGTATGCTCCCTACTGCCCAGAGTAGTGCTCACAGCCACTGTCTCCTTGCCTGCTGTCCCTGCGGAACCCCCCTGATTCCTGCCTGGGTCTCCAGCTATGGGGTGATGGCTTCAGGCCCCTGCTACTGCCTCTGCCCTTAGGAAGGAGAGAGAGGCTCAAGATTCTGAATCATAAGGTGGTTAAACCAGAGCTTTGCCCCCAAATGCCTTGATGAAGGCACCATGGTTCCTCTCTGGGAGCGAGAGAGACACGCGTGGGTTCCCCTGCAGGTTAGCATCTTGCACATGTTACTCTTGCCTCTTCCTTGCTCAAGCCCCAGGGTATGGTTATCCCAAGTTCTCTCCCAAGGTCCTGTTGAGTATGGCAAAATATGTACACGGAGTTCTTTTTAGCTCTGCTCTTTACAGTTTGGGGAAGAGTAAGACGGACACGAGCTGAGTTCAAGTTTATCTTTGGACCATCTATAAAGTAGGCTTTCCTAAGCAAGCTATCAATATTTACAAGATGGTAAAGGAACTGTTTAGCCCTTTGAGTTCAGGCTCTGTGCTCATCTCTGAGCATGACCTTGAAAATGATTCTCCATTTATTCAGCTACTGCTTTAGCAAACGTTATGTGTCAAAAAGCTGTTACCCTAGGGTGGAGCTGTGGAATAGAGTTGGGATGAATGAGTCATTTAGTTTTGATGTATGTAATGATCCGTGATTGTTCTTTGCAAAAAGGACACAGAAGAATAAGCCAATATTTTTCTCCATAAGGACTCTAGCTTTGTTTTTTTTCCCACTTATTAAAAACAAAACAAATAAAACCCAAACATATACTCATGTAGAAAAGTTAAGCACTTATGGAAAAGTATAAAGAAGAAAGAAAAACAATCACCTAATATAAACAATATTTTGGTAAATCTCTTTTAAGATGCCTCTATGCATATATACTATAACCATACTTTTAGATTAATGTGTATACAGTGTTGCACAGTATTTCACTTCTATAACACACGATATTCTTTTTCTCCATCTCAAAGTCCATGTAGTAAAAGAAGACAAAATTTACTTCACTTACAACACATGATCTTTCATTTCAATAAAAATAAAAACATAATGCAAGAGAAATGAAAATATATGCCCACAAAAGAGTTGTACATGAATGTCCCTAATAGTGCAAACTGGAACCAGCACAGATGTTCACGAACAGGAGGATGGAGAAAGAAATTGGGATGCATTCCTATAGTGGAATATTACTCAGTGATAAAGAGGAATTATTTACTGATATACACGCAACATTGAGGAATCTCCAAAAGCATTATGTTGAGCAAAAGATGCCAAACACAAAAATGAGTATTATAAAAGATTCTATCTATGTAAAGTACAGGCAAAACTGATTTATAGCGATAGAAATAAAAAGGTGGTTGCTTCTTAATGGGGTGGCCATTGACCAGGTATCTGATCAAACTTCCTGCGTCATGGAAATATTCTATGTCTTGTTTTGGATGTTGGCTACATGGTTGTACGAGGTTTTCAAGATCTGTACATTTTATTGTATGTAAATTATACTGCACTTAAAAATAATAGATATAGATATACAATACATTTTAACCTAACTACACAAAATGCATTATGTGACTGTACTATGTTACTTAACTGATTGTTCCCCCTATTGTGATTGTTTCTGTTAATCTTGTATTTTTTTTTTTTTGCTATTATGAGAAATGCTATAACCAACATTCTTATACTGACATCTTTACAAACAGTTAACTCCTTGTTATAAATTCTGGACTAACATGTTTTGAGGACTTATAGTCTACCAGGCACTGTGCTAAGTGCTTTCCATACGTTTTATTTAATCCCCACAAAAACTCTACCGTAATTAGCTCCATGTTGTAGAAGTGGTTTGGAAAGGTTAAGGAACAGACATTAGTACATCCACCAAGAGGCAGAATCAGTTCTCAAACCTGGGTCTTTTTGACTTTCAAACTCATGCTATTAGTTGAAATGGCTAAATATAGACCACCAGGGCCCTGCGACCAGGTCAGCATGTCCTGCTCGGTTTTGTTACTTTCGAGCAAAAAATTGTCTGGCTGCAGATGAAGTTAAATAATCCCATACATAGAATAGGACACAGGAAATTCCCCTCGCCCCCCTTGATTAGTTACGTATGTTAAGAAGGTTGCATTGAGCTTTTTTTTTCATAGCAAGCATGTTACACCTTGGAGACTCCGTGGAATTTACCACCATGTGGAGAAGCGGTTCTGAGGAGCTTAACATGTTTATCCAACCAAGACTCTAGAATGGATTAGAAAAGGGATGGTTTATGAGCATAAGAGAGGCAGAGGCTTAAAAGCCAATATCATGTTATATTAATTTCAGTGATACGTGGTGTGTATACTCGTATCTGGACTTCGTTAAGGCACCTGATGATATCTGAAAATCCCTGTGGATGGGGAATTATTGATTGGATGCTAACACAATGAGCTCGTAACGAGAGAGACAGTGTGGCCTAGTGGTTATGAATATGGTCCCTGGAGCCATATCCTGGCTTCCCACTGCTTCCCTGACTTCAGTTACTTAATCACTCCATGCTTCGGTGACTTCATCTATAAAAGAATGACATCTGCCTCCTGTGGTTATTGTGAGGATTAAACAAGATGGAGATAATCAGTAATAAATAGTGAACTGTTTAGAACGGTGCCTGGCATGTGCAAGATAATGTGCAGGAGTTATTAACAGTCATTATAACAATTATTGTTATTAGGTTGTTGAATGACTATACCCAAAGCAAACTGATTAATGACTGTAGTGACTCACACAGAGCAGTTTGATATCTAGACATTCCAAGTCTTTTCTATATCACTGTTGCTTAGCCACACTTTTGCCCTATAGTTATTTGTACTCCTTAGAACTCTACTGGAAACACCATTGATTCCCACTTACTCTCTCTGTTTTTTTTTTTAAAGATTTATTTTTATTGTTTTTGACAGAGAGAGAGAGAGAGAGAGAAGGGGAGGGCCCAGAGCAGTCTCCATAGTTGCACGTCATTGGTTTTCTACATAGTTTTATTCCACAGGTGGGCTCAGGGCTGCACAGGGCAGGAAATGGGCCGGGGGCCTCCTGCATGGAGCTTGCCCTAGTAAGAACCAAACCGGGGGCACACCCCAGTTCAGCGTATGGCTCCACAAGGGCTGTGGCTGGGATTTGATCCTTGGACCCTGGAGCTGCATAATGAGCGCTCAACCCACTGAGCCATCCTGGCATCCTTCCTACTTACTCTCTTTTGAGTAGTCTGGAGCAGGTAGATGGGCTGGAAAATGATTTCTGTGTCAAAGCTATGCACACCCAGTTTACAAATTCCTCAATGGAATGAAAAAATCTTGATAAGCTAAATTGATGGATCAAATCTATAATCACGTTATATTCTGCAGTGTTGAAACCATCTCTATAGTTTTTACTAGATTGAGATTGAATTTATTTTGTTATGTTTATTTTGAGTCCTTTCTTAACAATTGCCAAGAGCACCATGGTTCTATTATCAACAATTATTTAACCCTACATTTTACTGGTTTTGTTTCTCAACCCTTTGTTGTGTTTTATTGTTCCCCTTTCTTGATATTATTTATTCTGATGTTTTTTTCACTGGTTTCAGCATATTTTCAAAATCTTCAGGAAAGAAATGTCAGTGGTATAATTTCTGAGATAGATCATTCATATTCTGAAAGGTCATTCCTTTGTTTAAATATAGCACAATGTTTTGCCTTCTTTTCCTTAGAACTCTGTAAATATTACTCACTGAGACCTAGCATGCAGTGTTTCAGACAAGAAGTCCCAGGTCAGTTGGGTTCTCTTGTCCTTATAGACTATCACTCCTTTCCTTTCCTTTCCTTTCTCTCAGGAGGTTTATAAATATTCTCCTTATTCCATGAAATTCAGAATGACTTTCCTTTTTCAGCATTCATGCCTATCAGTTGTAGAGGCTATTTGGATTTGAACAGATAAGCTGAGGGATTTTTTTTTTCTTTTGATATTCTTGTACATTTACTCCATTCTCTTCCTCAGTTACTCTTAAATGATTACTGACTGTTAGCAATGGGGGTGGGGTGGGGTGGGGTGGGGTGGGGTGGGGGGGCTGAGTGAAAAGGGACAAAAGACTATAGAATAGTATAAACAGTATAATCTAATGAAATTAAATGGATATTGAATACTTTGCATTAGTCATCATATCATCTTTTTGTCCTATCTATATTCATTCTATCTCACATAATTTTTTTAATGTGTTTTTGGAGAATTTCTCACGTTGGGATTTGCAAATTTATCTGTCAGCATGGTCTGACCTGTTATTCAATGCCTATATTGAGTTTTTATTTTTGGCATTCATATTTTGTGTTTAATTCCCAAGTTCTCATTATTTCCTCAGAACCACTCCCCCCCCTCCCTTTTTTTTTGATACAGTATCCTCTTACTCTCCTTTGGACGTCTGCATCTCTTTATCTGTCAAGACTGTCTTGATTTATCTATCACTACATAACTTTACTTCCCTGCTTCAAGTTAATGGCTGAAAACAATTTGTTATTTCTCACAATTCCATGGGTAAGTGGTTTGTCACTGTGTGGACACATTTAGCTGGTGGAACCCTCTCCCTCTCTCTCTCTTTCTCTCTCTCATGTCTAGAACCTTGATGCTATCAGCTAGGGCACCTTAGTTTTCCATGTGACCTCTCATCACATGGTGTATTCTCACCTATTAGGCCCTCTCTGAGTGGGGGAAGGGGGTACATTTCTAACGGGCAGAGAGGTTTCTTCTCCAGCCTCTGAGTTACTGTTTTTTGTTGTTTTTGACCCTTGTAACCGCTACTTCTCATAATCCTCAGTTAAGGGGAAGTCTGACAAGAGGCGTATCTTGGCCTCCTGGAAGCCTCTTATCTAAACCCTTATAATCTTGGTAAAATTAGTGAGATCCTTCATAATTATCCCCTGTCTTACTATCCTATGCACATATTTGGAGTTCTGCTTCAGATATTTTTGTATGAGGTGGAGACCATTCTTATTAAACAGTAATTGAATTTTTTAACGTACTTTCTTGGGGTTCTCTTTGTTTGGTGTAAGAGAGCTGGCGATGGTTATTGGTTTTCATAAATCTCTGGAACGTATTTATCGAGCACCTCATAGTGACATGAAGGATAGATGAGAAGATCCCTTAGGGAGTACAATAACATTCACGATGCAATTGCATCCATTTGTAAGTGTAGATTGGGAAGGTGGGAAATGGCTGTCCCAATGTCGCCCTCATCCCTTTTTCCTTTTTCTGTTTTCCTCTCCCTCTTGGATGTGGGATGGGTCTCAAGACATAGATGAGTGTGAGGTTTCCGGCTTGTGTAGGCAAGGAGGACGGTGTGTGAACACTCCCGGAAGCTTTGAGTGCTACTGTGTGGACGGATACTTGCCGAAGAGTGGGCCTGAGCCCTTCCTCCCAACCAGAGATGCCACGTCATGCACAGGTGGGTTTCTGCCAAAGAATGCAGCGTGGGAAGGTGGGATTTTGTTGGTGGTGACTTTCTCCTGCTCTGAGCCTGTGTCTGTGGGGCTGTCTTGGGGATGTGGGTAGGGTTTATCTGTCTGCTCCTTTGTTCATTTATATAACCTATGAAATAAAGCAACTAATAGAACCAAGATCGAAGGGGCTACATTAAAAAGCTAAAACCAGTCAACTTCAGGGATGTTTAGCAGTTAATAAATATTCTGGTATTAATCATTATGTTAGCAAGTAAACACAGCTAATCTGGTAAGGACCAATGTCTCAAAAGTAACCCTGAAAATTATAAAGGCATATATGAGGGCCGTCTGGAAAATAAGTATCCAGCCGTATAACTGTTCTTGTTATATTGACAATAATAGTTGGATTTTTTTTATGGCCAGCCCTCATAAACCTTAAGGTGTTTTGCAATTTAAATTTTTTACTTCATTAGACCAGGTTTCTCTTCAGGCAGCATGAATTAGTGAGGGTTGATTGCCAAATTCTTTCAGCTCTTTTCATGGATAGATGCTGTTACCTATGGGAGGTCAGAAGACTGAGTAGAGATATGTATTGGAAATATGCCCAGAAGTCATGTGGAAATGAACCAGCCTATTTAAAATATGGCTGGGGAGTGTGTGGCGAGGGGGGAGGGGAGTGGGATAGAGGTGGAGATGATGAATTTTAAAAATTCACATTCACATAGTAATAACACGTTTGACATTAATTTATTTTCAGAAATAGACTGTGGCATTCCTCCTGAGGTCCCAGATGGCTACATCCTAGGGAATTATACCTCTAGGCTTGGCAGCCAGGTTCGCTATTCTTGCAAAGAAGGGTTTGTCAGTGGCCTGGAAGATACAGTTTCAAGCTGCACGGCCTTGGGCGTATGGGAGTCCCCAAAATTAAATTGCCGAGGTGAGTTTTCAAAAGGTTCAGATTCACAGCTTATGACATGTTGAGGTTGGTTTCATATTTCTCTCTTAAATATTCCTTCTCTGGAGTAGTGAATGGATTAAATAAATCTTGTACATTCCTATTGTTTCTAATAGGTTTTCTGTTGATTCTCTTGGTATTTTTAGGAATAGTATCTTATCTGCAAATAATGATAATTCCCTCTTTTATTTTTCTACATTTCTGAAAGTGATGGTTTTTCTTGATTGATCACTTGGCTAATGCTTTCAGAACAAAAAATTAGGGGAAGCTGGGATGGCTTAGTGCGTTAAGCACTTGCTTTGCAGCCCCGGGGACCAAGGCTCGAATCCCAACCCCGGTCCATGCGGACCCATATGCTGAACTAGGGGTGCTTCCCATGCAGGAGGCCCCTGGCCTGATTCCCGCCCTGCATAGCCCCGCACTCACCTGTGTGGAATGAAACTATGGTGAAAACTGATGATGTACAACTATGAAGACTGCTCTGGGCCCTCCCCGTTCTCTCTGTCTCTCTCTGTCAAAACAATAAAAAAAGTCTTTAAAAAAGTATAAAGCATGCACACATTTAATTTTTCTGTAGTTATATTTGTTTATAATTGTTTATAATAGTGGATTGTTTGAAACAATCCCAAATGTCTATCAATAGGAGACTGGTTGAATAAATTGTGGTATATACGTACAATGGACTATTATATAACCTGTAAAAATTATGTTGGAAAAGAATATATATCAACATAAGTAAGAATTAACAGTATATTACTAAGTTGCACACTGTGTGAATAACATCTTATTTTTGAAATAGTTCATGTGTGCATATATGCTTATGAAAAAGTTGAGAAGGCTATACAAGGGCTGTCCAGAAAGTATCTAGCCATGTAATATGAAAAATAGAGGCATTTATGGCTGGGTTTTTTCCTGGACAGCCTTCATATATCAAAATGTTAATAGTGGTAATTTTTACCAGGGGGTCCTGGATGATTTTCACATTTTATATACTTCTGCATTGAAGGAATTTTAAAAAACCTATTAGACAAGGTAACAAAGCTGTTTCCATTTTGGATAAAAGAAAAAACAACAACACAGTTTTCAGTGAATTTATTGCATAGCTAAGAAACCTCAGTGATGTTTTTGGCTGAGTTAATCCTTTTGCTACTCTGACGTGTGATTTCAGGCTCTAAACACATTTTAATAGTTAATTATCTGGGAGGTTACGCAGTTCTACAAGTGTATTTTAGTTCTAACATTACCTTTCAATGGATCCATTAAAAGGCAGAACTTAGATTAAAATGTACCATAACGAACAGCAAAGAACTCCCTAAAGATTTATCTGGGAAACCCCATATAAAACAGTTTGTTTTACTTTGAAAATTGCATTTTCATCTGGATTATTTATTGGACTGAGAATAGGAAGGTTAGAGAGTGCTTGTTATATTCCCCAAAGAACTGTTATTTAGAAGATCTCCACTTCTTTTTTTCCTCCTCTAATAACTGCTCTCCATGCCTACTGACACTGTCCTCTGCCTCCCCCATGTTACCATATGGACACCAGCTTCTCACGGCTCTGCCTGCTCCCCTCTGAACACACTCCTTATTTATCCTTCAGTCTTCGGGGCTCCAGAATCTGGGCTGTGTGCCAGGCAGCACAGCCCTGTATTTTTAGCTCAGAGTTATAAAGGCACAGGAATTGGGAATTCCCACTAAGAACACAAAAGCAAACTGTGAACTTGGGTGCTGCGGAGAAGCAGGCGCTTCTGCAGGGAGCAGCTGTGTGTGCCCGACGGCAGCTTGTGTGCCCCGAAATGGACTTCCCCATCAGAGAACGTGCAGTGGTGGAACCTGCTGATTGAGTCTCCCAATTACTGTGTCCCCCTCTAGGATTCAAGTGTGAATTTTGGCTGAGCCACTCACTTGTTTTGTAACCACTTCTAAACTTCTCTAACCTCCAGCTTCCTTCTGTAGAAGGGGACAAAACAGTTTTCATCTCATGGAGTTATTATGCAGGTTTAATGGGATAAGGATAGAAAGCACATGGCGCTATATCTCCTAGTAGCTGCTGAGTTAGTGTAGCCGTCTTAATGAGAGTCATAGCTGGTGGGGAGTGGCAGGTAATGTTTCTGTCAAAAATTTAAGATCTAAAAAAAAAATTTAAGATCTTTATGAAACTTCCTCCATAAAGTAGAAAGGTCTAAAATTCTTCATTTTTTTCACTTACCTTAGTTATTGTTTTTTTTTGATGCAAATATTCTATTTCTAACTAGGGCATTAAAATGGAGAATTTTAATTAAAAAAAACCACAAAAACTAGAAGATTCATATGCAGGCCAAAGCACCAAAAACCGTTATCACCTCTCCAAATGCAAGATCCTTATAAGAGATATGTTGATAAACATTTTCTAATTCCTAACACTCATGCTTTTACCTACCCTATCACCTCCTCTGAAGTTTCTGAAGTGTTTGGATTTTAGCTGTTTCTATACAAGATACTGTTGTTGACAATAAATGTTATGTGCAATGGAAAATTTTCTTTTTTCCTCCAAATGGGCTTTCTCTGTGGATACTACGAGTAGCTGAGGGACATGTATTATCAGTCAGGACTAAAGCTCATGGAGACTTTAGAATGCAAAGTACATCAAAAAAGTAATTTTTTTCTACTGCCTTAAGGCAAGTGGACTTTTTGGTACTAATGAGCTCATTAGCTTGGTTTCAGTGTGTTAATAAGCTACTCTTGAGGATGTGCTCCATGGCATACTTATAACCCTCCCATTATTCTTTGATAGTTGTGATAACATTTTAAAAATTCAAGGTGCCACAGATTGAGATGTGAGATTCCAGCCCCCGACACTGATGATATACTCATGTGTAATTTAGTGCCCAAGTGATCTTGGAATGAGAGACAAACTATACAAGTATTTGGCTAAATTTGGAACATGCCATAAAATGATGTAACATTGTCATAGTTACACTTTCACCCCATTCCTTAGGCTACTTTTCTTATATATAAACATTACAAAGATTAATGTTCATAATATTAATTACTCACATGACTACAAAGGATATTAAAAAAATATCAGATACAGACACAGCCCCCAAAGAGCTTTCTGTGAAGTAGAGAAGAGGACATTTTTACAAATAAAATAAATGAAGTATAGGTGTAAGTGCTGAATTCTCTGAACCAGAAGATGAATATAGTATAAATCCTGGTGTTAATCTGTTTAGACTATTTGGACTCTTGCAAGCTACACATTCTACTAATTTCCAGGTGTCATGTAAGCCTTCTGATTTGAAGAAGGGTAGAGACTTATTTCTGCTTTCGTTGGATAAAGATGAAAACTGACTTTAATGTGACTGTCTTCAGTTTCCATACTTGTTTCTGCTCTTTGGCCAGAGCTTTCCATTTAGTAGTTAATTTTTCTGGGAAGGTTTTTAAAATTTCATTTTATTTTTGGATCAATATCAACATGTGGCATAGGTCTATCATTCATTCCTCCACCAGGTGGCAAAATGCCTGCCTCGATTTATTGACATTATTGGTCATTTTTCCTCTTTCTCAGCCTGGTATTTATGGGTCTCTAAAGCAGTCTGAGATGAAGCCTTATATTACTATGTTATATCTGTCATCAATCACATTATTGTGCTGATGCTTATAATAAACAGCGGCCAATGTAGATGACATTGGTGATACAGTCAGTTGTTGATTAGATGTTATACATTGCCTATGCCTTTCATCAAATGGATTTCTTCTGGAATATTTTCTTGAGTAGAATATTAAAGCTAGCAGTGTGGGGAAACATTTTTATCTTCAAGATATGAAATAAAGTCTCAGTAAAACGTGGTCTTTGAAATTGGCATGGTACATTTCCCCCCAGGGAGACCTGCTTTTGAAGTTGATTACTTGAATAAAATCACAGATAATAGGATGGTGAGGAAAAATTCCCAGCCATGTTCATAATTAGTGGACTGTATTACTGATGCAGATCCCAACGTTGTTGCTTAATAATGTAATTAGCCAGAGAATCGTGTGCTTTAATGAACACTCCTATGCATATGCAGCACAGAATTTGTGCTGCTTATTTTTTCTTTCCTTGGGATATAAACTGTTTCCAAATGGTTTATTTCCTTGTGATAGCTAGAGCTTTGGGGTTTTCATGTAGAACTACCTTTTTTTATTACCTGGTGCAGACTCTGCTAGATTGATTTTTTAGTAGTTCATAGTAGCCATCTGCTTTCTTGGGTACCATTTAGTCTGAGTACAAGTGACAATGGCTGCCATCTCTCTTAAGCATGATGGGGCTATCTGTGATTGGGTTATGTTCCAGGCCAGACCCCCACATCGTGGGGTTCAGTGTCTGCACCAAGAAAGCTTCAGGAGGTCACACAGCTGTAGGAAATCTACTCCTAGCAGCTCTCTTGCTCTAGGGAAGTTCTTGGGGACATGATTGGGCAAAGGGAATTGGCATAGAACCCTTCCAGACTGATGTAAATGTTCTTTCATGCAACCTTGCCTCCTGAGGTATTAGCTAGTCTGTAGAGTCAGTCCCAGCCATGGACTAGAGTGTACCCTTCATTGTGAGGCTACCGGGACTCCATGGATCTGGACTTTGAGGTCACACAAACCATGGTTTGGATACCTGGCTCTGTCCTTTCCAAGTGGTGTGACTTTTGAATGTGGTCATGCCCAAGATGGAAGCCAATTTAGTTATCTTTTGTACTCTTATCCCTTTAGTATCTGTGTTTCCTCTTAATCCAGTTGTCACTGTGTTCCCTTCCAAACCACCCCAATGCATGATTTAGAATTCCAGCTTCAAGGTCTTTAAACCTACTTAAACCTATGAGTATACCATCAATCTCTTCACTGATGCACCCTCTATTTCCTGCTATACCTGCACCCTGGCTTAAACTAGAGGATGTTTTAGATGTCAACAATGACGGGGCAGTCTTAGGAAACATTAACCACCTATTTGGTTAGGTGCTCATTTATACACAAATATACTCATGTCTTGGCATGTTTTGGGCTGGTCGATATCTAAAGGTTTCATACTAGGAAAACATGATGAGGGCTAGGGGGTCTTGTGTCTGGTAAACATGTATGAAAAGAAAACAAATTCCTGTGAGCAAATGTGTGAAATGACCACCTCCTTCCAGTCCCATAACTGCTGATGATTTGAGTCTGCACTGACCGGAGACTTAACTCTTTTTTAAAAATCTCAGAGCCAAGCGACTGGTCAGGTGGGTTGAGCTATTATGTCAAATGTTTTATGATAACTCCAATGACAGCAGATGAAACACTGCAGTGGGATGCCTCCCTCAGGGAAATAACTGGGGTTCTGCAACAGATCAAGCATCCATAATGGGAGGGAGAAGAGTGCAGTTCCATGAAATCCATCAATTCTCACAGTCTCAGAGAAGCCATGTATTTCTAAGGCCAAGAATGGTTGATAGGGACTTGGGAACAGATCATTCCACTTTCTCTATTTTGAATGCTTTATCTCAATAAATGGACTTGTTTTAAAAACCTGGATGTCAGGAGTGCTTAATTTTCTTGGCTTTGTACAGATTGGGGAGAAAACAAAATCATAATACATGCTATATATATATGGTATTTAGGTATAACTGGGACTATTGGTTACATTGTAGTTATTATGACTACCTTATTTTATATTTATTATGCTTTCTTAAATAAAATTGTATTTATGAGCTCCCTACTACTGCATCAGAAATATAGTATGTTTTAAGATTTATTTTATTTTTTTATTGTTTTTGACAGAGAGAGAGAGATACAGGGACAGAGAGAAAGGGGAGGGCCCAGAACAGTCTCCATAGTTGACATTAGTTTTTCATATAGTTTCACTCCACAGGTGGGCACGGGGCTGCACAGGGTAGGAACTGGGCCGGGGCCTCACCCCAGTGAGAACTGAACTGGGATTACTCCCTAGTTCAGCATGTGGGTCCACACGGGCTGGGGCCGTGATTTGATCCTCAGTCCCCAGGGCTGCAAAGTGAGCGCTTAATCCACTGAGTCATCCTGGCTTCCCCAAAAAATGTAGTATGTTTTATTTCTCCTCTTTACCTCACTGCTCAGATTTTGTTGCAATAATTTGGAATTTTATTTAGGAATTAGTAATCTTTTTACATTGTTAGCTGTGAATTTTTTTCAGGAAAGATACACATGGATTCTTTTAAATTATAAAATATTAGAAAATGATTTTATTTTACTTGTACATGAAGTAGCATTTTTGGCTGGGTCTGAAGTGGTAATGTCATAATCCTTTTCCTTTATACAGTTCTGTGTAAATATTCCAGTGTCTTCTGGCTGTCAGAGTTGCAGAGAAGAAATTTCATATCAATTTTATAGTTCCAGGTTTGCCTCCCTCTATGCACCTGGTTTTTTATTTTCTTTGAAAGGTGCATGTAAATTAAATGTTTAGTCTATGAATACTTTCGCCATTAATTTATTTTAAAAAGTTTTGAAATTTTGCATATACTTCATTTAATATTCATTTGGCAACAAAATTCCTATAATTGCATTATCATCGACTCAGGAGTTAATGATCTGAAGATGCATTGTAAAAGGTACCAGCAAAATTTTAGTATTTAAAAGAACCCTGAGATGGATTATTTCATTGACCAAAGACTTCTTAATAATATAAATAATCTCATAATTGAAATTTTTTTTTAGATGTGCATGTTTGTAAATTTAATTGAAGTCAGACATCCTGTTTTCTCTCCTGAACAGTCTCACTGGGTACCTGCGATTGGATTATTTGGTGGGGTTAGTGTTTTCTCTTTTCCCTTATGAGTGGGTTCTGTCATTACTAAGTGCTTATTTCCACGCTATGAACCACAGGGCTGGAAGTCGGGGTTCCTAACCAGTGCTGCGCTACTTCCCATTGCAGAGATCCGCTGTGGCCGCCCGCCGGAGGTGCAGCACGCAGACCTGGTGGCGCACCACAGCTCCAGTCTGGGCGCTGTGGCTCACTACGTCTGTCAGGAGGGCTTTGAGAGCCCTGGAGGCGAGATCACATCCGTGTGCACAGAGAAAGGCACCTGGAGAGGAAGTACTTTGACATGCTCAGGTATAGACCCACCCCACTGCGGGGCTCCTGTTTCCTGGAAGCACATGACCAGGGGGAGCATGAGACCTATGGCTCTTTGATTGCTTGCCTCCCTCTGTGGACAGTGTAGTGCTGTGCTGCTTACCTGGGTGGGCACCTGGCTTAAAGTCTGTCAGCTAAATCCCGAGGATTTAGAGGGCCGATTGGGAAAATAAGTTAGAAAATTGCATGCGTCCATCTGTTGAAACCCACCTTAAATCACAGCAATTCCTGTCTCCACTGCTTGGCTAGCTGGAGAATTGTTCTCTGTGAACCATTTCCTCAGGGGCCATCCATAAAAGTTCTCACTTGGCACATGTTGACAGCTTTTCAGAGAAAAGTGATGTGATGAAAGAGAGATTTTTAATGTTTATTTTTAATTGTGGGGAAAAAAGACACACTACATAAAATTTACCATGTTAACCATTTTTAAAGTGTTAAGTATATTCACATTGTTGTACAACCATTCTCCATAACATTTTCATCTTCCCAAACTGAAACGCCATACCCATCAAACAATAACTCCTCACTTCCTCCTACCCCCAGCCCCCTGGCACCACCATTCTATTTTCTGTTTCTGTGACTGATTTAGTGACCGTCTATGAATGGAAGCATGTATTATTTGTTTTGTGACTGGCTTATTTCACTTCGCATAATGCACTCCAGGTTCATTCAAGTTGTAAGTGGTGTGATTGCCTTTTTCTTAAAGGCTGAATAATATTCCATTTGTGTGTATACTACAATTTGCTCATCCATTTATTCATCCATTGATGGATACTAGTGTTGCTTCCATCGTTGGCTATTGTGAATCATGCCGCTATGAGCATGCATATACATATATCTCTTTGGAACCCTGCTTTCAATTCTTTGGGATATATATTCCAAAATGGAATTACTGGTGAAAAGGATTTTGGAGACTTTAATTCAAGTTCTAGCAGTGGTATGTAATAAGTTGTGTCATTATGGAAGGTGTTATTCTCTCTAAACCTCGTTTTTTTCATCTACAATAGTGGGAAAATAAGTCTGCTTTCTCTACTTCAAAGGGTTATTGAGAGGGAATCAATGCTGAAAAGTTTAAAGCACAAAGCACATGTTAGATCTTTTACTGAAATTATTGGTTTTGCTTAAAAAAAGATCTCATGAATGAGAAATGTGCACATCCATGTGCTTTATTTCATACCCGTGGCTCCAAGAAACCAGGTGGGAAAAGGCAATGATTCTTGTCATTTGTGATGGTTAGTCTGGGGATGTGACAAAATGGTTGACATGTAGTCTTGAATGGTTCTGGGAATGTATTTCTAGATGTTGACTTCATTGGCTCTGAAGACAGATTTCTAAAGAGTGAAATTTCAAGGTAGCTTTAGTTTAGGTCTCTGGTTTGACTTGCACCGGAATTATGATATAATAAAATGTCTTGGGTCTTGCCAATCAAAGTCTTCCTCAGGAAAGTCTAGCCAGAGCAAGCAAAAATGTAGACTGCTGGTGACAATTTGCCCATAGAGCAAGGGTACATAGCCATTGTCGGGATATGAATGTGATGAAATTTATCAATTTAGTCAATAGATACCTATTTAGCATATACTTTGTATGAGGTCCTTTGTAAACACTACCTTCTTGGAATTTACAGGGCAAATAGGTGAACAGACTCTTCTCCAAAGAAATGCATATACACATATGCATATAGTGTTTTACAAATTCAAAGTGTTCATGGATCTCTAACCGTCCTTGGGTAAAGCATTCCTGGAGTAGATGGAGAACCCAGCTTCGCTGCTGAGGCTGTCTACACCATGCAGTTCCCCCATTCAGTCATCTCTATCACAAATGCAAGAGGCTGTGGGCTAGATACTGCAGTCATAGAAACACCGAAGGGTAGACATGGATGATAACCCAGAGATCTCTAGAGAGGTCTCACTGACTTGCCCTACTTGCACAGGGAAGCAAAGGCAACCCTGTGTCTAACGCCAGGAACTCTAGGGTTCCAGTCTTCATAATTGGGGAAATTGAGAAGAGCTAATGCTATCCTGGAACAGACTGATGGTCATTATTGCATCTCTAACAGCACCTCTAAGAGTTATTTGGAGAAAGTGAGGCATCTGCCTCATGGGATGCAGAATCCAGCATTTGGGCCTGTGTTCCTGTCCCAGAGCTATCTGTGGAGCCACTTGGTAAGAGAGCTGGGCATAGCTTCTGGACCCAGCCGTTTGCTTCATTGCTCAAGCCTTTTCCCTCCACCACTGAGAATTCAATGGGGTACAAAGATGAGTCACTACATGAAAAACCAGTGGATCTACATGGGGCATAGTAAGCTATTAATTAGCTGATGCTTGTAGAGCACTTTGAAGACCAAACATGTTATGTAACTGCTAATTATAATTACTGTCCTCAGCCTGCCACCTTTCACAGCGTCTGTGGCTCCAGCTGCAGCTGTTTCCATAGGTTCATGCAAGCTTTGATTTAAGGAGAGAAAAGGCATTCTCCCTGAGAGCTGTTATCTTTCTGTGAGGCGGCCTCGATGCCCTCCATCAAGATGGGCAGCTAAATTCAATTTCCACAGAGAAAGGGGGTGATGTACATGCTGATTAATTCATGTTGCAGTCTACATGATCTCCCGGGTAGGTCGGAAGGAGAGGCTTCTGGAAATGGAGTGAGAGACTGATGACCAGGGCTCTTGCCCTTCGTCCTTCCTTTCCCGTTTTTCATGCCCGTTGCCCAACTCCCTCTCTCTGTGTTGTATTTCCCTTCCTCAGTGTTTACTTTTGGGTTTCCCCCCAATCTTCTGTTTTTCTGCCCAACCTCGGAATGCCTTCTGCCTCTCTTGGTTTTATGCTTGAATGTTTAGTTCTACAGTGAGTGGAATAATTTGTCTTCACGTTACTGGGGTTGTTTTTAGTTACAAATATTTTTGTAGCCCCTAGTTCTTTGGATTAGTAGCATGCCTCTGTACTTGTATGTTTTTAATGGAGTGTGAACTCCAGCAAGGTGGGGGGACTCTTTTTTTTTTTTTTTGTAAGGCCAGTTTGGACTGGAAACTTCAGACAGCTGAGAATTAGGCAACCACTTTAGTGTCTGGAAAAACCCCAGATGGAAGCTTGATATTTAGTGAGTTAGTTTGCCTCAAGATCAAAGAGGTTGATTCAGTCTTGATAAGGTTGTCCTTGGCTTTCATTCTGCACAGGTCATTTGGCTTGTTATGTTTAGAATCTGAGTTAATAATTATAAGGTTGATGCTCACTCCTTGCATGCTCTTAGAAGGGTAACATGTCTATTGGGATGCAGACTGTTTATCAGTTGGGAACCTTTCTGAGCCCCCTCACCTGATTCAGACAGTGAGTCTGCCTTCAGGCCTCCTGGTAGCCTCTGCCTCTTCTGATTTGTTGATGTGTTGTTGTTTTGTTGTTGACCCTTCCTTTCAGCTCAGTTGTAGCTCTCCGCATCTCAGATGGAAAAGAAAGGTCAACGAGGGTAAATGGATACATTTATATAAATAGCCACATGGCTGGGATTTGTTTGAATGTGTGGGTAATGTTTGAAACTGTCAAGCATTATATCCACTGACTTGTGCTCCCAGACTCTGCCAGAGGCCTTAATGCTTGATTTTATTTTGTTCTCAGACAAACCCTGTGAAGTGAAATATTGTTATTTTCATTTCACAGATGAGTAATCTGAGAGTTGTGAAGGTTAAATAGCTTTCACAGGGTCATTCAGTGACTAGTAAATGACAGAGTCAGGATTTGAATTCAGATCTGTCAGCCCCAGAAGCCTCATGATCTCTCTTCTATGCGTGTTTTCCAAGCTTGAATTATTTGTATACCAACCAACAATGCTTGCTGTAACAAAAGTATTATTTATTTAATAAGTTTCTTAAAACAATTTATACTTAAAGCTTAATGTACAATTTCAATTTATTGATCAAGGACACTTTGTAACATATGTGATAACATGAGTTTGATGAACTGGGTGTATTTTTTTCTAAAATACACAAAAATCAATACAAAGCAAACATAAAAATGTAAGTACCACCAAAAATCATCCTAAAGTATATAATGCATTTTAGGAAATCGCTACTCTAAGCCATGCAAATTCTACCAATTTTATGTGACTCTAAGAAAAAAAAAAAAAAAAACAGAAAAGAAAAGAAACAGAATATCATTGACTTTTTTTCAAACATGCATTTATTCAAAGTAGTCACCTTGGGAAGCCAGCCCTTCATTTCGTTGATGCTACCATTATTAAATCTGTCTCTTTGTAATCCCTGTTTGGGAATTGCCTCTGGAGGTGGTTTATGAGTCATATTAGAAGATCAGTCATTATTTTTGAAATCAGACACTGTTTTCAACTAGAAATGGCAATGAGCTTGACAGTCTGTTCTGGTCACTTGAACTTATTCTGTATGATCTTTTACTCTTCCCCAAAATAAAGAAAAAGGATATAAAATTGGAAACCAAGCGAGTACACTAGACCAGTCCCTGCCCATAGTAGGACTTTGAAAGAGTAGTTTGTGCTCACTTTCTCCATTTCCTCCCATCCTATTCCCTTCTCAGCCTCCTGAAGGGGAGTCAAGCATCCAACAGCCCGCCCCCCACTATAGCTCAATTCACCAGAGTCACTAATAACTACCCAGCTGCCAAATTCAGGTTCTAGTTTCACTTCTCATTCCTCTAAACCTTTCTACAACATTTAGCATTACCGATCTTCTATCTATTCATCCCTCCATTCAACCAATCAACCAAATCATAAATATTTAAACAATATCTATGTCCAAGGCATTGTATTAGGTTCTGGGGATAGAGATAAACCTGGTCTTTGTCATCATAGAGCTTACATTCAGAAGAGGCAGACATTAAATAATTACAAAATTATTTCATTACAAGTGTGATGAGTAACCCAGATAAATACTGGATACTAAAAGAATGCTAATATATATAACGTTATATATGTGTGTACATTTATGTACACATACTACATACAGAATCTAAAGCAAAGCAAAGGTACTTCATTACCCACTCAGGCTTTGCTTTGCCAAGTCCAAGGTAGAGTTCAATTGGATGCTGTGGAGCCTCTTTTTATTTTAAGCCAGAAGTGCCTAAGTGTCCTACAGCCGGATAAGCCCAAGGCCTGTTCTGCCTACCTCTACCCAAAGTCAAACCTCAGATCTAATGGTGACACTGCAGGCGCTCAGCCAGATGAGAGCCAGATGAGAGAAGAGAGAGGCTGGAGTTTGTCTTCAGGGCACTGATGATCTGCTCCAGGCCCTTCTTGGGTGGAAGGTGAAGAGGTTGTGCTGGGAAGGAAGGCAGATAACTTTCAAGGAATCAGATGCTCCCTCAGATCTTTTCTTTCCTTGACTTCCTAGGCATCACACGCTCCGCCAGCCTCCCACCTCTCTTCCGCCTTGCTCTTTCTCCTCTGGTTTCCCCTTGGGTTTCAGTGTTTCCCTGTGTTCTGTCATTGCGCCACTCACTCTGTGTCCTACCTGGACATTTCACCTGCACCAGGGCTTCCACTGCCATCTACACATTAATGACATTCAGGACTATTTTTCACCTGGCTAGTCTCTAGGTAACTCATATTTGGCAAGAAACACAATTTATTAGTCTCTTTCTCACAAACCCAGGCTAATTCCTTCTGTATTTATTATGAGAACACTAAACGGCAATTCATTCAGACTCTCAAGTTCAGAGACTGGCAGTAGGCCTAGATTCCTCTCTATTCCTTATCTCTCACCTTCGATTGCTCCTCCTTTATACTTGTCTTGTAATTTTAAATACAGTGCCCTGATTTCACCATTTTCCCTTTTTGCTGAATAACTGCTTCAGTGCAAAGGCTCTTGGCTTTGAAGTCTGACAGATCTAGAGTTGACTCTTGACCTTGGGCAGCTGATCTAACTTCTGTCAGCCTCAGGTCTATAAAATGGACACAGCAGTATCAAGCTCACGGAGTTATTTTGAAGACAAATAAATGATACATTTAGAATATTCCATGTAGTATCTGGTCCATAGTCAGGATTTTTCCAAAGCCCATTGATGTATTGTGTGAATGGACTCTCTCTTATTCTATTTTAGAAATAATTACAGAAATTAATGATGTGTCAGTGTTTAATAACACCTGTGTGAGGTGGAAAATAAGCCCAGGAAGAAGGAGCAGCCAGATCGTATATGTGGTGAGTAAGTAATCTACTAAATCTAGTAAGCTAGGGCAGAAATGGTAACCCGTGGGAATATCAGGACTTGCTTCCAGAAGAGACTCTCAATGTAATTGCTTTCCAATGCCATCATCCTTTTCCAAATGTGAACAGAGCTTTTAAGATCTCTGGATTGTTTTTACATTTTGTGTTTGGTATGTTTGTCATTTGGCAGGGTGTATGTGTGGGGATGTATTTGTATTTGGTATCATCATCATCACTTATTTCCAAGCCCTTGTGTTTCACTCCCCCAGAGTAAGCCTCGAAGCATCTGCTGGCTTGGTTTCAGGGTGCAGCGGTCGCTGGTCCTTTGTGTGCACGCAGGGCAGCATTCCCTAAAGGAGCGCCTCGTTTTTGTATCACTTCTTAGGGTTTATCAATTACTGGCCCAAGCAGACTTCATCATCAGATGCCAGATAGCAGAGGTACCCTTATTTATCTTCCCAGGTGAGCAGTGCAGTGCAAAAGGAAATAGTAGGCGAATAGGAGCTCTCTAGCACCAGGAAACCTCTCTCAGTTGTTTTAACCTAGTCATGGTAGGTTCTCCTCTTTCCCCCTCATCCAGGTACACATCGAAGGACACCGGGTGGGCCCAATGGAATCAGTCCATGAGGAAACAGTCAACCTGACCACAGACAGCAGGACCCCCGAAGTGTGCCTTGATCTCCACCAAGGCACCAACTACACCGTGAGCATCTCCATCGCCCCTCCCAGCCGCTCTGTGCCAGCCATCGTCGGGTTCCAGACAGCTGGTAGGTGGAGGTGGAGCCTCATTTCCTCCCAGAAAGCACTAGGAGCAGGATATGGGGAGAAATGTGCTTCTGAACCAACTGGGCAGGACAGAGCATAGTTGCTTTCTGAAATCTGTATTCAGGAGAATATAATTGCTCCATGGTCAGAACCAGAGCAGCTCTAGTAGGAGAGATTCCTATAGTATTGATGCCAGGCTGAATGGGCACTGATGTACTCTAGTTTCGCAGCTGGGGCCTCTGGTGGAAGTGGAAGGCAATAATGAGGCATTTGAAAGAGGGACATATTAGGTGATGATGCAGTCAGTTCTCCATTATCCAAGCCACATGGCTTATCTTTGATCGGGAATGCAAAAGTCATTTCTTACTCTTGCCTGCGAGAGAGGAGGAGCCAGGGACTGTGACCCAGTAGCTTGCATCTAGGATGGGACCTGACCTCAGGATTGATGGGGGATGGGTAATCAAGCTGACATTGGGCGAGTGGATAGGGAAAGGCAGCCCTAGGATGCCAGAGGATAAATACTGGGTGAAAAGAAGTTGAAAGGAAGAGCTTTGAGCCGTAGTGATAAACCTCATTGCACATAGCTGTCACATGGATTTTTATAATAACATTGTGACAATTATAATGTTTTTTTAAATAATTCTGGCTATGGTGTGTTAGGTCTACTTAAATACTTTATAAGCAAATCTTGAGCAGCCATTAGGGTCATGTACCTCCACCTTCAGTTACTGCTGCCTCTAGGAATGGGAGGTGACTTAGATTTGGTACAAATAATTTAAAAAAGACAGCCAATCTTAACGATATAAAGCCAACTGTGAGATTATGCAAATTAGGTCCATGACTACTTGTATATAAATAAAACAAAATGATTTCTTTCTAAGTAAATAATATGTAAGGAAAGATACTATACAATTAATATGCTAGGGGCCCTGTTTCCTTCTGCATATTAATTGTATAGTATCTTCCCTTAAAACTGTTCATTTTGTTGACATTTTCAATATACTGGCAGAATGTCATATGGAATATTTGTTTAGAACTCCCCTGGGGTTACAGGTTATTCTTATTCTTAATTTATTTTTTCTCTCTCTTTAAAAAAATTGATTAGCTTAGCTTGGTTGTCTATTTTATTACTGTTCTTATCCCCAAAGAATAAACAATTGAGTTTTTTAATTGTTTTTCTTTTTTCTATCTCATTTACTTCTCCTTTATTATTATTATTTTTTATTGATTTTTGACAGAGAGAAACAGAGACAGAGAAAGACAGAGCGAAGGGGAGGGCCCAGAGCAGTCTCCATAGTTGACATTAGTTTTCCATATAGTTTCACTCCACAGGCAGGCACAGGGCTGCGCAGGGCAGGAACTGGGCCGGGAGCCTCCCACATAGGTCCCGGCAAGAACTGAACTGGGGGCACACCCCAGTTCAGCATGTGGATCCGGACGGGCCGGGGCCGGGATTCAATCCTCTGTCCTCGGGGCTTCAAAGTAAGCGCTTTACCCGCTGAACCATCCCAGCTTCCCCTCCTTTATTCTTATTACTTTCTTCTCCCTGCTTCTCTTAAGTTGTTCTATTACTAAATTCTTTTTTTTTAAAGATTTATTTTATTGTTTGAGAGAAGGTGAGAGAGAAAGAAAGAAAGAAGGGGTGAAGGCCCAGAGCAGTCTCCATAGTTGTACATCATTAGTTGTGACATGATTTCATTCCATACAGGTGGATGAGGGGCCGCATGGGGTGGGAACCTAACTGGGGGCCTTCTGCATGGGAAGCTAGAACCTTCACTGCCATTCCGGCAGTAACCAGTTTTGCACTGTAGTTTAGCATATGGGTTTGCACGGGCCAGAGCCGAGACTTGATTCCTGGACCTCGAGGTTACAAGACAAGCGTTCAAACTGCTGAGCTGTCTCAGCATGCCCTAAATTCTTGAGTTGAATGCATAATTCAACTTATTTCTGTTCTTTCCTTTTTGATAATAAAAGTCTCTAATGCTTCTTTCTCCCTTCCAGATTTGGGCTTGAGCAACATTCCTTAGGCATCGGCACATAGCCTCTTTATTTTACTTTCACAGCATGATATAATTGCTGTTCTGGTATTCCTTTGATTGAGGAATTTATGAGTGTCTGAATATATGTTCTCTTTATCCTTACTTTCAAAGTGTTGTATAATTGCTATTTTGATTGAAGGATTAATTATACGTGTTATACAAGTGGTATTAAAAAAACATTTACACTTTGTTGTGAACTTCTAGTTTAATTACATTTTGATATTCTTTGGGGAGATTTATTAACATTTTCTTGGTGCTTACTGTTGGCCAGTTTTGGTAATTTTGGCCAATTTTTGTAATTTTCTAGTTTGTGCTGGATTATATAGTAGAGTGCTTGCATTGGTAGTGGGTCAAAATGGCAGAGTAGGTAAATGCTGTGTGTCCACCTTCTTAAATGACCACATCAAAGTTACAACTAAATTGTAGAACAACCATCATTGAGAATTTCCTGAAGTCTAGCTGAGCAGAAGTCCTATAACTAAGGGTGTACAGAAGAAGCCACGTGGAGACACAGCGTGGGCTGCTCCCCTGCCCATGTGTGGGTGGTTAAAAATCAGGAGGGATATCTTGGCTGCAGAAGTCCCCCCTGAGGAATGAGGGATCCGAGCTCTTCACCAGAATCCCCAGCCCTGGACTCCAGTGGTGGGAAGAGAAGTCCCCACAACGTCTGGCTGTGGAAAACAGCAGAGATTGTGGCAGAGTGGGATGCAGGGTGGCTGCAGTCTTGGGTGTTCCTCTTAAAGGGCCCGCATATGGACTTACTCACTGATAGATTTACTTGCTCTAAGCTCCAGTGCTGAGGCAGCAGCTTGAAAGGTGCCCGGGACAAATGGGGAGGAACTGGGTTGTCTGGCTTCAGGGTGAGGTCTGAAGGGGCAGCTTTCTCCCAGATAGAAGTGCTGTCAGAAGCCATTGTTCCTTTGTTGAGTCCTCCCACCACCCAGGCTGCATGCACGGGCAGGCACCATATCTGAGTTGACATCAAACTAGCTAACACTGTTTGCCCTACCCTGGTGACTCCCTGAGATCCCACTCTACCTGACTTTCATGTCCACCCAAGCTGTTTCCAGTGGTTTTTCCATACAAACAGCCTGTCATTCACATTTCAGACTTTCTTAAAATCTCTCAAAGGTTCACAAACCACAAACAAGCAGCATCTGGCCTCAGCATGCCCTGTACCTTTTTCTAAGCATCCCAAAGCCCAGCACTAGCATCAACTGACCTCAGTTTGCAGCTTAGCCTCTCTCAGGCACCTTTAAGCCCTGGACATGTGGCAACCATCTGCAGATTACTTTGTAGCACATACCAAAGTGGCCCCTGGCAGAGAGCAGGTAGCGGCTGACCTTGGCCTGCACCAGAGCCCCTCCCAAGAGGCCCTAGAACCAGCGCACCTGATGGTCAACTTCAGACTACACCAGAGCACTACCCAACCACCTCCAGAAATGACACACTCATAGGAGACACTCAGCAGACACCAGAGTCCTGCTAAAGTGAATCCTCCTCTGTAGGTTCAGCCCTTGCAAGACAGCTTCTCCACTGTAGTCATGGCCAGTCTTTAGGACCAATCAACCTGAGTGTCAATCCTTCTCATTGATGTACCAACAGCCATGAAGACTCAATTAAAACAGAAGAGTGCATACAACCTACACAAGGAGCAGACCCGAAGCACCTGGCTTAGGTGACTAGGGAGACTGTGTCACTGGTCTTACAGGACACTTACTACGTAAGACCACTCTACTAAGACCAGCAGACATAGCAGCTTTACCTAATACATAGAAATAAACACAGGGAGGCAGGTAAAATGAGTAAGACAAAGAAAAATATTCCAAATATAAGACCAGCAGACATGGCAGCTTTACCTAATACATAGAAATAAACACAGGGAGGCAGGTAAAATGAGTAAGACAAAGAAAAATATTCCAAATAAAAGAGCAGAACAAAGCTTCAGAAAAAGAACTAAGCAAAATGAAGACAAACTATCTACTAGATTCAGAGTTTAAAGCACTGGTCATAAGGATTCTCAATGATATCAGTGAGAACTTTGACAAAGAGATAGGAAACATAAAAATGGAGATAGAAAACATAAAAAAGAACCATCAGAAACAAAGAATACAGTAACTGAGGGGATGCGGGGATAGCTCAGCAGGTTGAGTGCTTGCCTTGCAACTGTGAGCTCTAGGGATAAAATGCTGGTCTTGGCCTCTGCAAACCCATATGCTGAACTGTGGTGCAACTGGTAACCACTGGGATGGTGGCAAAGTCTCTGGCCTCCTATGTGGGAGGCCCCCAGTTCTGTCCCCATACAGTGTGGCCCCACATCTACTTGTGTGAAATGAAGCTCTGTTATAACTAATAATGTACTACAACAATGGAGATTGCTCTGGGCCCTCCCCCTGTCTGTCTGTCTGTCTCTGTCTCTGTCTCTGTCTCTCCCTCCCTCCCTCTCTCACCTTCTCTCAATTAATAAAATAAATCTTTAATAAAAAAGAATACAATAACTGAAATGAAGAATACAATAGAGGGATTCAACAGTACATTAGATAAGGCAGAAGTTCAAATCAGCAATTTAGAAGATAAGGTAGCACAAAACACTCAAAAGAGTTAAAAGAAAAATGAGTTCATAAAAATGAGGATAGTTTAAATGGCCTCTGGGAAAACACCAAGCATACTAACATTCCCATCATTGGGACCAGAAGGAGAAGAGAGAGAGCAAGGAATTGAAAATTTATTTAAAGAAGTAATGACAAAAAACTTTCTTTACCTGATGAAGGTAATAGACATACAAGCCAGCACTTCTTTCCAGATGCTGTGTTCACGCTACCATCTTCCCCTGAATTCCAATTACAACGGCTACAAATGAGAAAATCATATTGAGATTGGAGATATACAGACAGTTCCATTTGTGTACAGACATATTCCATGTGTGGCATTTCTTAAAACATATATTTGGAGTGTCTCAAAGTCATTGGCATATATGTGGCAATTTTTTTTTCTGATGTCCTTGAAAATCTTTAAAATAAAAATTGTGGAGATAAAGGAGCACACATGTGATAGGTCTTCAAATTCTCTCTCAAAACCATGTTTTTACATTTCCAATTATATCCAAGAATATTTTCTCCCAGCTAATTACCTGTACTGCATATGTCAGTGACATTTAAAATTCTGTGGGCATTCTGATTTTAAATAGAATAATTTGTTATCATTATTACTTCTTAGATATTAATAGCAGAGATTTCCTGTAGGAGAAATTTATATAAAGGGTAGTTATAAAAAGCTTTCCTCTGATGGACATTTAAACATTATCTCATTTGTAGAAAACATACAGTCTTATTTGTTAGGAAATTTACTTTTCCTTGAAAATTAGTCATGGTACTCCTGGACTCTGAGTTCTTTATACATTACGAACAAACCTTTTCTTTTTTTATTACATTAAGAAAATAGAACATTGAAGGAATGAGTTAGACTACAGAAGGCATGAAATTACTTTCTTTTGTACAGTGGTTGAAATAGTCTGTTTCTAATTATTTTACTGCCTTAGTACTCATCTGAGTAGCTCTTGAATACTGTGTGCTATGAGAACAACATCTTGCTTCATTTATTTTCTGGTTGTCTTCTACGTAGGTTGGAAACACTGAGAATACTGTTCTGTTGCCTTTGCTTTTATTCACCGTTTTTCTTATTTTCAGATTTTTTTGGCTTTTGATATGCTTACTTTCATGACATTTTACTTATGGATTGTTCAAGTGATGGGATTAACTTTTTAAAAATAGTACAGGTTCATTAGTTTATGGCAATTTTTAAATATGCATTACTTCATTTGATTCTCTCAACAGCCTATGTTGTAAGAAAGCAAACCAGATTACTTGATTTCATAGGAAACTGAGGATCAGAAGGGTTAAGGGATGGAGCTAAGCAATTAAAAAGTTGTAGAGCCAGGACTTGAAGCCAAATGTAATGCTCTTGTTAAACACCCTATTGGCTCTCTTCAGATCTCAATGTTTCAATTGGAATTAGCCATGATATGTTTTACTAAGATTAAGTAATCTTTCTATATGTTCTCTCTTATTTTTTAGAAGATGACCTCTTAGAAGATGATGAAAATTTCAATATTTCAATATTTAATGAAGCTTGTTTGAAATTGAACAGGCATTCTAGGAATGTTGGATCAGAACAAACATACCAAGTAAGAATATCTCTTATCTGTTAAAAATTTGTGTCACTTAAAAATTTGGGTGCTGTCCAAGTGAGGATTCAAAGCATTGAAAAACAATAATGAAATGAACTTTTAGACAGTTTGATTTTTGTTTCTAGAGATGAATGTGAGTTGGTTGCAGGTGAGGGACTACATTGAAGGAAGACACTATATGTGGTGATTCTCTTCCCTGTCTGCTATTTCATATGTATTATATTTTTATTATAGTGCATTTAATAATTGCAGCTTATTTTGTTATTAATTCACCCTTGGATGTGGGTTTGTAAGAAACCTGTTGCATGGCTGTTGGTCCTCATTTAACTTGACTTTTGGAACATCACAAATCTCAAGAAAAATTATAAGAAAATTCAGGCAGGAACAGATTTGTTATTTTGGTGTCATATTTTCAATGCCTAGCAAATCTTTTGGCAGAGAGTAAACCGAGTAAGCATTAAATTAAAATTAATTAATTAAACATTTACAAAAAATACATCATGTAAGTTATTAGGATCTGGAAGCTTTGATTCAAGCCAATATAAATACACAGGTAAAAAGGTAATTACAATATGGTTTAATGAGTGTCTGATGAAAGGTAAATACATGGAATAGATAGTGTGTATGTGTGTGTGTGTGTGTGTGTGTGTGTGTGTGTCCAGGTACAGTTTCTTTTCTTTCTTTTTAAACAAGAAGTAAAGACAGGCTGAGTCATGGAGAATGAGTAAGAATTAGCCAGATAAAAGAGATGAGGTGAGGGTAAAGAAGGGCAAGTAGAGTCGCAAATTGGATAATAGAGAATGCGGCTCTCCTGGGGAACATAAAGTAAGAGGAAGTAGGAGGAAATGAAGTAAAAAAAAAAAAAAAAGAAAAAAAAAGGCCAGATCATGAAAAGCCTTGTATCCTGAGCTTTTGAATTTTCATCCTATTTTGGTGTCTCTGTGGAGGCACTGAAAAACTTTAAGCAAATGAGTGAAATATTCATATTTTTGTATTAGAAAGAACACTGGGCCAAGAAACATATTCAAGTACCCAAATAATTTAAGAAAAATGATTTTTCAAATGAGTGCAGAAATAAATGGTTCTGAGATAATTGGTGAACTCCTTGGTTAAGAAAATAAATGATTTTTCACTCCTACACCAAAATGATGAAAGAGTTCCACTGAAAATAAATTATTATTAATGTTAGACAAAGAATAATTTAACATGTGAAAAACTCTTAAATCCAGAAAAAAGTGAACATTTAAAGGCAGTTTGAAAAAGAGAATATACATATTACTAAAGCATGCATGTGAACACTAGTGAAACATACATGTCTCACTAGTAAGAAAAAAAACAATTAAACCATGAGATACCATGATTCTTCTATAAACTTGGGGATTGGGAGATCTTGGTGGAGCAACTCTGATGATGACAATACTCTAAGATGTAGCTGTGGATAGGAGTTGCTACAGTGAAGTGGAAGAACTTTATAGCATTGAGTTCAAGGCACTCTGAGGCCCAGTTTTGATGGCTTATGCATAAGGATCTTTAAATTACCCAAGAGAAAACTGGGAATTAGGGGAGAGAGGAATCTCCCAGTAAGCCCTGTGTCAGGGTTGGAATTGAGATAGCCAATGACATGAGCATCAAAGGAAACACTAAACACTAATTATACACTTTCAAGTAGTTAATTTTATTTTGTGTGAATTTTATGTTGTGTTGGGGTTGGACTAGCCAATGACATGAGCATCAAAGGAAACATTAAACACATAGAGGTCTGGCTAAAGCACACTGATAGATCAAGGGCTGATCCTATTGCTTCTGGGACCTTCACATACATTTTCCCTTGTAAGTCCCTATGTTATACCTGCAACTTGAGTTGGCACTGGATAGAATATGATTGGTTAATAGCATGTGTGATGACCCCATGGAGCGAAAGCTCTTTTGTGAGTATAAGAGCTCAACTAGAAAGGAACGTGTGAAGTACCATCACACAATTGCTTTGAATACATAATTTGGGTACATCTCATAAAGTTTAAAAACTCCGTTCCGTGAGGCTTGCCTATGGATTCCTTAGGAATGGAAAGGGATTAAAAGAATTTTGCCCAATAGCTCCAGTGCACTCTCCTTCACTGGGTGGGCATTAAGGGATTACTTTAGACTAGCCTGACATTTTGTTTATCCGAAATGAAGTTATGCATTTTAAGCTTAGTCCTGTAGCTATCTGAGGGGTAAGTTGAATAGGAAGTTTTACACACGTTTGTAAAGTGCTTCCCCAGTTTAGCCTCCAGTTGTATTAAAAATGATTCTAAGTGGGTAAGGAACCTTCTTGCTCTATCTTTTTTTTTGCTTATGATCTAGATTGGCAAGGCAACAGAAAATTTAATGCAACACTTTCTTTTAATCCCATGACAGTTTAACGTTCTGGGTCGGAGGTGGTATCTGAATGATTTTTATCACACAACATCACTTAACTTCACGACGAGGAAACAAGCTTCGGTAGTGTGTTTAGATCTGTACCCGGCCACTGATTACACAGTGAACGTCACCCTCCTGGGATCTCCTGAGAAGCACTCAGGGCAAATAACGATAACAACTGCACTGGCAGGTAGGTGTGCATGTCTGTCTGTCTTGTGTCTCAGGACAACAAGTGGAGTAAGTGAATTGTACAGTGTGGGGGAGCATAAAGAATGCTAGGCTGGGAGTCTAGCGTTCTAACAGACTACCAGCTTTCTTTGGGGTTCAGGGTGCCTGAATCTTATCACCTGTCCCCTTCCCCACAGGGGTTCTGGCTCACAGGGGGTACAGACCAAGAATGAACTGTTTTACTCAGGGCTCCCTGGTGGTGATGGATTGAGAATACTGCAAGGCTTCCTATCTTTCACCCCAAATTTAAGACAGCTGAGCCCTAAAAGGGTACTCATATGGACAGCTGGAACCAACTTCCAGAAGATCAGACATATGAGCCAAACTGTGTCAGCACAGACAGGACAACGAGGCCTCCTGACTGGACCATGTGTGAGCACATCCACCCGAAGTAGAGAACAGCAGCCTAATGAAGGCCAGGTTCCTTAGAAAGGCCATGTGACCTTCGGCCAGCTCTATCAACTCCGCAGCTCCCCCTATTGGGGAGGGACACAGCCGGCTCCACAGCTTCATTTGTTTTGTTTTTTTTAATCCATTGGGTTTAACAGACAAATTTATGGGCCACCAGATAGAGAGGCTGGTCTTTGAAGGAAAGCAGTAGAATAGGTTAGGTCCTGCTCCTGCTTTCCCGAGGCCTCTCTTCCATACTCACTGCTGCTCTTAGAAAAGAAAAATGAAATTATGTGGTGACTGCTCAACAATAAATGGTTAATTTTATATTGTATGAATTTCACCTTTATGTTTTCATTTTTTAAGACTCTTAATGGATTAGATTTTTTTTTTTTTTTTTTACCTTAGCCTCAGTTACCTTATGAGTGATCATTACATGACATAGCGCAAGGAAAATGTTTAGAACAGTTCCGAGCACATAATCATGATAATGACAATAGTAGCTATGTTTATTGAGGACTAAATATGTGCCAGGCACTGTCCAAAGTGCTGTCCTTCATTTCAAATCTGCCAAACCTGAGGGAAGCATTGCTATTATTCTCATTTTATATTGGGTTGTCCAAAAAGTAATTGCTTGTGTGTGTGTGTGTGTGTGTGTGTGTGTGTAAATGAAAGGCAATTTTTTAAAATGGAAAACAAATACTTTATTCAACAATCTATTGTCCATTTTGTTCAGTTATCTTTTGCCATCCTTCAGGCAACTTCACGATTCAACACTCAGAAAAGTTTATTTTTTGGAAAAAAACTGTGTCAAGAATGATTTGAGGGGAAGCCGGGATGGCTCAGTGGGTTAAGCGCTCACTTTGCAGCGCTGGGGACCGAGGATCGAATCCCGGCCCCGGCCCGTGCGGAAACATATGCTGAACTGGGGAGTGCCCCCAGTTCAGTTCTCCCTCTGTCTCTGTATCTCTCTCTTTCTCTGTCAAAAACAATAAAAATAAATAAATAAAATAGATATCATCTTAACACAAAAAAAAATTAAAAACAAAAAGAAGAAAAAAGAATGATTTGATAGCTTCACCAAAGGTGAAAGTTTTATCATTCAAGATGTTTCCACCCAAAGAAAGGTGGGATTTCAAAGGTATTGTGAATTTTGAGCTGCTTTTCAAGAACCAAGTGAATAATTCAATGTGTTCTGTCATCATTTGGATTAATTAAATGATGCTTTCAAACAGAAGTGTCCAGAATTGGTGAGTCGCAAAGGTGTTGTCATCTACAATAGAGCTAGACCATATACAAGTTTGATCACTTGTCAAAAATTTTTGGAACTTGCATGGGATTTGTTACCACACCCACCATATTCGTCAGACATTGCACCATCAGACAGAATGTCTTGAATGGCAAAACATTTACCTTTGACAAAGATATCAAATCATTTTGGGAACAGTATTTTTGCTGAAAATGAGAGAATTTTTTTTGAGTGTGGTATCATGAAGTTGCCTGAAATATGGCAAAAGATAATAATTTAAAAAAATGGACAATACATTGTTGAATAAAGTTTTTGTTTTCCATAACAAACATTTTCATTTACTCACCAAAAAATGCAATGACTTTTTGGTCAACCCAGCAGTTAAGGATGATGAGGCACACAGCAGTTAGGCTACTTTTCCCAGGTCACACACCTGGTGAGATTTGAACACAGGCAGTCTGGCTCCAGGGCCCTCGCTCTTAATTAGTACTTCAGCTGCTTCTCACTGAATATTTAGCTATTAAAACGAAAAGCAAAATCATGGTTTTAGAACCTAGTGCATAGCCAGTTCAGACCCACCTTGCTTTTGTCAACCTTGAACTATGAGCAAAAACTTCCAACGTCATGGACGCATGCTGGTATCCATGTATTCATTTAATAAGTGTTTATTTCTTGCCTACACTGTGTCAGGCAGTTTCTGGTAGCTGACAGTGTAGCAGCAATAAAACAGTTCCAGCTGTCATGGAGTTGGAGCTAGGGGGTAGGGAAGAAGAGAGAGAAACAAGTAAGGAAATACATCATGTGTTAGATGGGACTTCGTGTTAAGATGAAGAACAAAGCATGGCAAAAGGAGTGACAGTTGATGATCAGGGAAGACATTTATTATAAAGTGACATTTAGGCATTGATCTGAAGGAAGTGAAGGAGTAAGCCAGGCACAAGGGGAGTACAGGATCTTGGGGATAGGCATGTCCTTGGCATGTTTTAGGAACATCAACAAAGCCAGTATGGCTGGAACAGTGTGAGCTGGAGAAAGTGGTAGGAGATGAGGTCTGTACTATAGCTTGAGTATAATCAAGGGCCCATAGATCGAGTTCCGAAAGTTAAGTCCATTGTTACCTCCTCCTTTGCAATGTGGACTCCAAATTACCAGTAGCAAGTATGTTCTAGCATGTGATATTTCCACCGTTATTGGTTACCAAGCAGTTTGGAGCTCACCACCTGTGAACTGAAACCTAATTTGGGAAATGACCTCTTCTCATGAGGTTATTTGGAGTCAGTCTAACACTAGGTTTCCCATAAGTTTTGGAGGGAGAGAAATTAGCTTTCCCTTGAAATTTTTTAGAACTTTGCAGTGTTTACTCCAGGTCTTTCTTGGTGCCCATACCATTTAGAAACTTTTCATTTTCCTTCGTCTTTTGAGTTCTGCTTCTACCCACCTTCCACCATTACTAAAAATCTTTATTTAACTCTTTAGTGACAGAGCCTCTTTCTTTGTGGGCAGGGCACCCCACAACGTAGTAGTAGGAATAACAAGAAACTCTTCGAGTGAAATGCATCATCTTGCACGCCCCCTTCACTGTCCCAACTTCCTGGTCTTTCCTCTGAGTGTCTCTGTTCCCACAAAGATCACAGGAATTGTTTTTAGCTCTGACCTCCTTGGCCTCCTATTATTGAATGCCTCACCTATGAGTCCTGTTTCCTGGTTAGGAGGTTTCACATTTGTCTCCCCTAGAGAACGAACCTCCTCTGATCATTGAGTGGCTGTTGAGTTGCTGGAACTTGTGCTTTCACTGAGGTCCAGGAAGTGCCCTAAGTTAGTATTTTTTTCCTTCTAAGTCCCACCTTTCTTTCTTTAGAACTGAATTTCTAAGATTTGAACCTCTTGTGTTTCTGTGATGGGAACTGAAGCATTCCTTCCTGCCACCGTTTCCTTTTCTGCGTGGGAGAGATAAGGCTCCAGTGTTCCAGTTCCCTCTGAGTATTCCTACTGTTCCGGAAAGCCTGGCTGATGTTGCAGCTTGTAAATTTCCATCCTAGTTGTTTCTCTTTCTTGTATATTCCCAGGTCTACTAGGTCTTAGTACTGTCCTTCCCTGTATTTGCTTTTTTGTTTTCACATGTAAACCCTTGTTCTGCTAACATATTACTCAGGGCTAAGATTAGGTTATTTTACATTATTTAAAGCAGGGGTGTCAAACTCAAATAAAACACGGGCCATTTGGTGCAACAGGCAAGATTCACGTGGGCCACATCCCATTTACAAACGTCGCTGGAACTGAGTCAGCGCGTTTATACACGCCCCCAGGCCCCCAGGAAAGGCACTGGGCCACGTGTATACTCGTCTTCAGTAGTTAAAGGGTTAGCGAGGGAATTGTGTGTACGGTATTGCCTCCATCTCCCCTAAGCGCTATTGTCTTCGTAACCATTTTTTCTATTTTCATTTTATTTCAGAGCATCGTGGGCCACAAAAAATTACATTGGGGGCCACATGCGACCCGTGAGCTGCCAGTTTGACACCCTTGATTTAAAGGAATGACTGAAATTCATGTCTTTCAAGTAGTTCCTAGCTCTTGGTTCTCTCAACTCTGATTTGATAAATGTTTGGTGTCGTTCGTTGACTTTGAGAATGGTTCTCTCTCATCGGTACCCAGGAAGCAGTTGTTCTGTGACCAGTTGACTATCAAGGACCTGTGTCTGAATTATAGATGGCCCACCTCTGCTAGAAGGCTGAGGGGGAGCTGATAAGGGAATTGTTTGAATCTGTTTTGCATAGATGAATGGGTGATTGAGCCCCCCCCCCCAATTTCTTTCCATATAATATGATCACATACTTTTAGCCTGAAAATCTCATGGCACTTGTAACCAGATATCAACTTTGTTTTAAGAAACAAAATAACAGTAAAAATCCTAACTTTGTCTCCTGCTCTATGTCATTATTTTTATGAAAATATAGCAAACATATAATATTATATTAGTTTCAGGTGTATGCAATAGTTAATCAGCATTTACATACCCAGAGAAGTGCTCACAATGATAATTCTAGCAACCATCTGACACTGTACCATGCTATCACAATATTATTGACTGTATTCCCTATGTTGTACATTACATCCCCACGACTTACTTGCTTTCTACCAAGAAATGTGGACCTCTTATTCCCCTTCACTTTTTTCTCCCCTTTTTAAAACTTTCAATTACAGTTGACATTCAATATTATTTTATATTTCCTGGCATCATTAATTTCTGCTTTCGTATTGTATCTTTTCTTATACTTTTTTTTTTTTAACTTTATAAAGGTGGTTGCATTTTATTTTCATTGTGAATGGTGGCTTTTTGCATTAAAAAAAATGGCCTCTTTGCCATGTTTAATGCTTTTTTGACTTGAATTCTACCTATATCAGGATTACAACCTCCTACTTTCTTATACTTTCCATATGTCAGCTCTATTATTGTCCATCACTTTATCTTAAGTTATTCTGAATCACTTTATTTTAGGTCTACCTCTAGCATACAGCATATAGTTGAATCTTGCATTGTGAGACAAATTGAAAATCTTTTTTATTTTATTAGGTAAGTTAAATCCATTTACAATTATCTGTAAGACTGATATGTTTGGACTCAACGCTGTTCTGTATTATAGTATTACACTATTTTACAGTATTACACTATATGCCTTATGCTGTATTTTTTGTATGTCTTTCTTCATGTTTTCTTTGATGTTTTACATCTATTTATATATGTATTTTTAGGAAGGTTTGTGTACATATTTTTCTAATGATTTCCTTTGTACTTTTTAAAAGTATCCTGCTTTCTACTTATATAACTTTTTACCATCTGGTTTGTCAGTTTTTAATGGCCTACTTTGCCTTCCATTTATTGACTATGTGACATTCAAATTAGCTTTTTCTGTTTTCATTTTTCTCTATCCCCTCTCACAATTTTTCAGTTGCCGTATTTTTACTTTATCAGAACATATACCATTTATATTTTATTCTTCCACCTTGCCCCACCTTTATTTTTGTCTTAGATCTACAGTTTAACGTATCAGATGGTCACCGTCCATTTTTTTTTCTTTTTTCCTGAAGTTTCCTAGTTGCCTCTTGGATAAAGCTCATCTTCTAGTAGATTCCTCAAGAACCCAATGTAGCCCAAGACTTTGCATGTTTAAAACTTCTCTTAAAATTCAACTCTTTTTGTGGCATTGCTTTTAATTTAGTTTTTTTATAAGTCTGATGTAGCCTAATTCTTTTGCTGTTGGATCTTATTTGTTTATTTCTTTGGGTGGAGATGTTGAGGATTTTTTCTTTATCTTTAAGGTCTAATAGTGTTACTTGGATAAGTCTTAGGGTAGATTATTCTGGGTAAACTTTTTTAGGTATCTGGTGGGCCCTTTCAGTATTTATATTTTTAATTTTTATTGTAAAGTTATCTAGGATTATAGTTTTAAATGTTAATTCTGTTTCAGTGTTTTTCATCTTTGGAGATTTTAATTCTATATATGTTATTCCACTTCAACCCTTTTAATTCTTTTAATTCTTTTTACTTCTGTTTAATCTCATTTTATTTTTTTGGGGTGGTTTTCCTATATTTCTTTAGTCCCCTTATTAAATTTTCATTCAATTCTGTCCTGTGGACACCGTGATATTCTGACTTTATTCCAGACAGGTATTTGTCTTTTTCTTCTGTTTCTTTCCTGAATTCAGCCACTTTTGTTTCTTTTCCACTCTTTTTTTTGTTTAGTTCTGTTCTGAGTTTTTAAATTTCTGACTCAAGGTGTTTTTTTCATACCCCCCAATGCTTATTTATTTCGGTTTACTGGGTTGCCTCCCCCCCCCCCCCACCCCCTAGTTTTCAAGCTTTTTTAAAATTGTGGAGTTTTATTCAAACTAATATGTTTTGATTATAATTGTCTTTAACAAAAAATGTCTATTAATTCCATACACAGAATTGATAGGTTAGGAGGATTAGTAAAATTTCTAGGTTAAGAGTGCCCCCTTCTGTCACTGAATGAAGTGTAGTTTCTTTAAAGGATATGTTGTGTTTTGGTGAGGTTGGGAATGAATTGTGTATTCTTCTATTTGGGGGTTCTCTTTTTTCTTGCAGGAGGTAGCATTTTTCGCACGCTTCTTTTTCCCATCACCACTTAGTCTCCCAAGGACACCAGATTCTTCCTTTTAATCCTCTTCTTTCCCAGAAGCAGTGACTTTCTTGTACCACTACCTGAAGTCACATGGACTTTTCATCCTTTGTTTGTTGTCAGTACTCTGACCTACCTGGTCTCTTTCAGTACATTCACACTTAAGGTGGAATTTCTTTTTCTGGGAGTGAATCTAGCTCACTCTCGGGCCCTCTGTTTCCTCTTTTCTTTCACATGATTCTTTTAGAACCTTATTATGTTCTGCAATGAGTTGTGGGAGATATGAGAAATAGCTTTGCTGGAATTTAGTATTTGTTTTTCTATTAAAAAGTAATTTGATGGGGGAAGTCAGGATGGCTCAGTGGGTTAAGTGCTCACTTTGCAGCCCCGGGGGCCAAGGATCGAATCCTGGCCCCAGCCCCTGCAAACCCACATGCTGAACTGGGGAGTTCCCCCAGTTCAGTTCTCACCAGGGCGAGACCCTGGCCCAGTTCCTGCCCTGTGCAGCCCCGCCCACCTGTGGAATGAAACTATGTGGAAAAAACCGGTGATGCACAACTATGGAGACTGCTCTGGGCCCTCCTCCTTCTCTCTGTCTCTGTCTCTGTATCTCTCTTTCTCTCTGTCAAAAACAATAAAAATAAATCTTAAAAAAAAAGTAATTTGAAATTTGTAGTATTCTCTATTTTGTAGCTATGATGACAGTTGGTTTTATGTTGTTTTATTTGCTGAACATTATTTTAGCGATTGTGTGGAGAGATTTGGGTTTAAAGGATCACCATTATTCTTGGGCAGTACAGCTGGAATCATTTTTGCTTGTTAGGTCAAGGTGGGGATCTAATATTAGTTTATTTCTATGGGTAACTATTTCCCAACTCAATTTATTTCCCACTGACTTGAAATTTCACTGTTATCTTATATAAATTCCTATGCATTGCTAGATTGATTTCTGGGTTCTGCTCTGTTCCATTGATCTATTTGTTAGTAACAAACTGTTTAATTACTCGAGCATTCTCAGTGGGGGTGGTATCACTCCCAGGGGAGCGTAAGTCACCTACTGAGGGGCTAAAATTAGTTCTTGAGGGGCAAAAAAATATTATTCTTTTTACATATGAACCATAGATAAACATGTTGTGCATAAAAACACAATTGTAAAATATTTTCCCCTAACCTCTCACCGTCTATAAAATTTCAGTGCCATAGATATGATGTTTAAAATTAAGACTCCTTGTGGGGCTAAAATGAAAAATTGTTGAGACACACTGTTACAGCTTTATAATAGGTACTGGCATGTGGTTATGTCCTCTTTCAATATTTTTATTTCATTTCTTTCCCTCTTGCCATTCTCACTAATTCTCCCAAAGGAATTTAGCAGTAATTGCTTTCTGTTGATTGAGTATGCCGAGCTGATTCCTGTATCTGCGGCTTTGACCTTGAAGCCTTATGTCTGACCCCTCCTCTTCTATTGGTGGCTCACTCATGTCTTTCAGGTCTCAGTGCACATAGCAGAGGGCCTTCCTTGACCATCCATTCTATCATAGTCTTTACCAGTGCACAAGATTATGCATTTATTTATTTTCTTCCTTTCTCATTAGAATGAATTCCATTAGGTGCAGAGACTTTGCTCACCACTTTATCCTTCATCTCTAAAGCATGCCTGGCAGGTGGTAAGAACTTTCTAAATATTCATGATGAATGTGTAAACTTATGTTCCAAGAAGGCCCATTGAAATCGCCATTGGAAGTATATTCCATTTAGAGAGTAACTGGTGGAGATTTGATGTCTTTTCACTTTTAAGTCTTTTCATTCAAGGCTGTGGTCCTCTCTTTATTGTTTTCTTTTGTTTTTCAGAAAAGGATGGAAAAAAAAATCTTTATGTAAGTCTTGGACATTTCTAATTTAATTTATTTCTAGGTATTTGAAGTTTGTTCATGGTATCTCTTCTTGTGAATAGGGATCTTTTAATTTTTATGTTGTCTTTTACTTATTGTTTTAGTTTCCAATTGCTGGTATGACAAATTACTGAAAATTTGTGGCTTGCAACAACAGAATTTTACTATCTTATAGTTATGGAGGTCAGAAGTTCAAATCGATTTCACTGGGTTAAAATCAAGGTGTCAACATGCCTGTATTTATATGAGGGTCTCAAGAGGAGAATCTGTTTCTTTGCCCTTTCTAGTTTCTAGACCCTGCCTGCATTTCTTGGCTTGTTGCCCCATCTTCCATCTTTAAAGCTCATCAGTTTAACCTCTGCTTTCATCCTTAAATTTCTCCTTAACCCTGATATTCTTATCACCTTTTTATAAGGACCCTTGCCACTATATAGGGCCTTCTGGATAACCCAGGGAGATCTTCCTATTATATTAAATCACATTTGAAAGTTCTTGTGCCATTTAAAATCACATGATCACCGATTCTAGGATGGGGACATCTTTGGAGTCCATTATTCAGCCTACCATACTTGTTCTTGCAGATATATAGAAAACTATTAGTTTTCTGTGTTCTTGTGTTTAGGTACACTTTGCCAAACTCTTTTTTTATTTTTTTTTTTTTT
>PVKE010005712.1:0-57694 GCA_004027555.1 Craseonycteris thonglongyai
GGGGGGAGTGGGCACCAGATATATCGGGTTGGAGGGGGACCTGATTCTGGGAGCTGGGCACATAATGCGATGCATGGGTGATGTGATGTGGAGTTGTACATTGGGAAACTGTCTGATTGTTACCAACCAATGTCACCCCATTAAATTTAACAATAAAATATAATAATATTAAAAAATAAATAAATAAATAAATAAATAAAAGTCCCGATTTTTGGAAAGAATGCACAACAAGCTAGGGAACGGCGGGAGATAGACCACATTTTTAATCAAGAACCCCCTCCCCCCCCATCCCCAGTCAATGGTGTCCCACTTTACCAATGTTAAAATCTGGTCACCTTAAACTGTGCCTCCATTGAGAAAAATGCAAATTATTCCCCTGTCCTCCCAAATCTAAGCACTGAACAGGATCTAAATTAGCCAGAGGGGTCCAATGGCTATGGGGTGGCTGTCTATTTTAAGCTGGAAGATCCCCTAAGTGGAGAAAAAAAAGAAGCTTCAGACAAAATGCCATTCAGTATATTATACTATTAATTTTTAGAACATTTAACTTCAACTTTACTTTATTATACATGTAGGTAAAATTACCAGGAGTACTTTAAGTTACATGTAGAAGTATTATCGACCATGTGTACATTTTTCTTAGAGAAGAGAAAGAAACAGCTTTGGTACCAAATAACCACCGACTGTGAGCCTGAACTTGGCAAACATGAAAAGACTACACAGATTTACTCCTCACCAAAGCCTGTGCATATCTATGCTCTTCTGCAGAGTTAAAGTTAAGCAGTAATTGAGATATGTGGGTTGTGTCGCTCAATTCCCACAGGAAGTATCAATCCAATTCAGTTGCCATTCTCTATATCCAACCATACATTGACTCAACCAACATACTCCCCGAGACATTGCGGAAGCCCTACATTTGTTTTGGAGGTTATACCAAGAAGAAAATAGAATCCCTCACTGAAGGTGCTGACACAGTCATAGACTAAACTTGCCTAATTTCCCTGCCTTCTGCAGTCCACATGAAAGTTCACAACTGTTTGGGAGGTAACAAAGACTTTCAGATCAGTTGTGTGGCCATGATCAAGAAACCCAATATGGGGAAGCCGGGATGGCTCAGTGGGTTAGACACTCACTTTGCAGCCCGGGGGACTGAGGATCGAATCCCGGTCCCGGCCCATGTGGACGCATATGCTGAACTGGGGAGTGCCCCCAGTTCAGTTCTCACTGGGGCAAGACCCCGGCCCAGTCCCTGCCCTGTGCAGACCCGCCCACCTGTGGAATTAAACTATGTGGAAAATCCAATGATGTGCAACTATGGAGACTGTTCTGGGCCCTCCCCCTTCTCTCTGTCTGTCTCTGTATCTCTCTCTCTCTCTCTCTCTCTCTCTCTCTGTCAAAAACAATACATAAATCTTAAAAAAAAAAGACACCCAATATGATACTAATTTTAAGAAAGAGAACTCCATTATGAAAATCTCTCTATCAAGTTTCATTGAACTCCCCCCACCCCAACCCCATCCACCCTCTCTGTAAGTTCAACCCGTTTAGTAAATGAAAAGAATGAACTGGGAGCTCAATGCTCTGCCCCAACTCAGACATCATACCAACTTATTTGGTGGGTTTCCAAAAAGAATCAATACTGTGGGAGCTCTTACATGTAGATACTGTCAGATTTAATTTCTACTTGCAGCAGGATTATGGAAAAGTTTTAAGACCTCTTATTCATCTTTATTTTCAAGTTAAAGCAACATCCAAAGTCCATTGCTGAAAGACATCATCTTGAATCTGATGTCCCAGGAATAAACTGTGGCAGAGAACATATGTCTACATGTGCTTGTGTGTTCTGTGTGTATGTTACACTTAGTCATCAGTTATATCTCATAAATACAGTAGACTCCTTGTTAAACGGAACTCAAGCAACTAGCACTCTCAAGTAACCAGCAAAAAAAAAAAACAAAACGAAGAAATACTACATTTATCCAGCATCTACCAATCCCCATGGGAGCAGGTTAATGAGAGTGTACTATATTATAAATAAGACTACAACACAGAACTTTTCAAATTCTTAATGCACTCCACTCTACTTCACTTGTTTGCAAATAAATACTGCGAATAGCAACCATATATGAATGCCCACTGGGTACCAGAAAAGGAAGCAATTTAGGTACTTACTCCTCTTCTTCACAATAATCCTACAAGGTACTTATTACTAATCTCCATTTTACCAAGATAGACTCTGAGTCTAAGTAGTCATTTAAGACCTACTACATTGGATGAGCAGAATTTGGACTCAAGTTCACATAACTCTGACGCCTGCTTCCACACCAATAAAATGTTTACTTGTTCATTGATATAAGGTTGTGAACTTCAAGTGTACCCTATCTCATCCTAGCCTTCTTAAAAATTAATCAGCCATTTTCTTCTTTGAAGATTCCCCCTGACCTAATGGTAATAAGCAGACACAGGATCAAGAATCCTCATCTCCAAAAGACATTCGTCTTTTTAGTTTCATAAAGGCAGGTATTTGGAGTCTATACTACTCAGACAATTTCCTCACATTCAGTCAGAAGATAGACCGAAGACCTGTCTTAGAAGCCAAAGGCTGTACATATCAGGTTTTCACCATAAATTACATGTCAGGAGACACGGTTTGACTATGATAACTGGACATCCAATAGAGATCCATGTTATAAATGAAATCATATTTATGAACAGGTAAATATTATGAAGTATAATTCTACATTTTTGTATTAGATAACAAATATTTAAGAAAGCAGGTGACTGAATTTGGGGTTGTTTTTTTTAATATATTATTTTTTTATTTTTTGAACTGAACTGGGGGCCTCACCACATTCAGGAAGCACACCCCAGTTCAGCATGTGGGTCCGCCTGGACCGGAGCCAGGATTCGATCCTTAGTCCTCGGGGCTTCAAAGCAAGTGTTTAACCCACTGAGCCATCCCGGCTTTCCCTGAATTTGGGGTTTTAAAAAGTTAAACTGTGCATGAATTGAGTTAAGGAAGAAAGGAAAGTAGGGCAGGAAGAAGAGAAAGAAGGGGAAAAAACTCTTCATAACAAGAAATAGAATGTCCTACTTGTGGAATGTTTTAATTTTTATTTTTGTACAAAATCGCTTAAATGATAGAATTCAAATAAAGAGAGATTAAACAGAATGTTTTAAAAATACAGTATATGCTAAATATGAGCCAAGGTCAAAGTGTATTTGGGTTTTAATCAATTGTGGAGTTCATTCACTCATTTACACTTTAATGGCATAAAAGAACGTGGTCACCAAGTCATGCAGTTAATGTCCGTAACATTCACTGAATGGTCGACAGGAAGGGCATGAACAGTCGAAAGCAGATTTTACTGTTCTGTAATCTTCTATATCAGGCTGTTTATTCAAGACTTTGTGACACACAGTCTAGGGCACAGCAATCTCCAGGGCATTATACAGATCTGAGTCTCTCAGTTTTGCCTTCAGACACGTCCAGCCAACCACCATGGCTTCGCAGGTGCATCGCACAGAAGCTGTGTGGTCAGGTAAGCAGCTTCCCATCTGCAGTATGAATGAGAAGAGCTTAATATCAGAGAGCCAAGGGTTCCCCTGAGGTTTCCACAAGTGCAGCTGCCATTAGAAACTTCCTAGCCCTCAGCGTGCATTTTACAGAGCGTTCAGAAGGTGATGAACAGATATTTTACTTGATTTGCCATCTGTGAATTTTAAAGCTGTTAAGGCACTTTTCAGTCTTTATTTGCACAATGTTCCTGATCACATCTGCTAGTCAGACGTGCTCACTAATGTATTGTTCAGTTCTATGGAGAAATCTGTAGTGATGTGTCTCTGATTTGCCATGAATGCAAGTTGTTTTTTCTTTTCTTGTAACATATCAGGTGAAATAAACCAGCTTGAAACTCTGGCCTTCTGGAAGGCTTCAAATAACTATTTTCATTTCTTCATGACCGATGGCTTACACTAGGAAGCTGTTAATACATTTGAGTAGAATTTGTGTTCTCAATTCAACCCACAGTAGAAATGAAAACACGTGGAGAAGCGTGGCCTTTCTGGACAGCCTGAATCAATAAGCCGTTACTTTCTGCCAACTGTAGCTTATGCACAAATGGCTTCATTTCCATTTCTCTTTGCAGTCTAAGCCTAGATAACCACTGTGATAGGAGCTACAGGGTCACACGACAGCGGCCACACAAGCAGGACCCACTCGTTGGCAATAACCTTCACCTTCTTTCATTTGTTGGTTTACTGAAAGACAAACCTGTGCTGATCCTGACTGTGGGAGACCAAAAGCGAACACCATCGTGTTTCACCCACTCCCTGTGCCTGGGTTTCCTTCCTCAGTGAGAACAATGCCACAGTGCGGCTGGCCCGGTAAGTTATTCAATCCATTCAGTTCATATGTATGGAGCACCTACTATGTGCCAAGTATCTTTCTAGACGCTTACATAACAACGAACAAAACCCAGTTCCTGGCCTTGTAAAGCTTGCACTCAAGGGGGTGGGATGGCAGGGAGACCAAAAGGTATATAAACAAGTAAATAAGATCATAGTACAATCCTGGACAAAACAAAGCTAAGGCAATGGGTTAGAGCTGAGTTTCTCCACCCTGGCACTGTTGGCACGTTCGACCAGATGGTTCTTTGTTGGGGGAGCTGTTTCCTGTGTGATAGGATATTTAGAATCATTGCTGGCTCTACCCAGTAGCACTCCCACCCCCACCTCAGTCATGACAAGAGTATCTCCAGACACTGATGAATCTGTCTTGGGAAACAAAATCACCCTCAGTGAAGAGCTGCTGGGGACAGACCAGCCTGAGGGGGGGAGGGTGATGAGTGGCAGTCTCTCAGGAGAGGTGACTTGAGCTGAGACCCCAAAGATCATAAGGAGACAGTTTTAAGATGATGTAGAGGAAGAGTACTTGAGATAGAGGAAACAGCCAGAGCAGAGCTCTGAGACGAGAGCGAGCTGGAATGTTTGTGACCCGTGTGCTAGGCCCGCCACAAAACCACCACTAAATTTCTCTCATAATAAAACCTCCCATAGAGGAGGTGCCAAAAATAGAGTAATCAGGCAAGGTGGGATGGCTCAGTGGGTTAAGCGCTCACCTTGCTGCCCCAGGGACTAAGAATCGAATCCCAGCCCCGGCCCGTGTGGACCCATATGCTGAACTGGGGTGTGCTTCCCATGTGGGAGTCCCCCAGTTCAGTTCGTGCCACCACCCCCGGTTCAGCCCCTGGTTTGAGGGGTCGTGCCTCCCATGCAGGAGGCTCCCAGCCCAGTTCCTGCCCTGCACGGCCCCCACCCACTTGTGTGGAACAAAACCATGTCGAAAATTGATGACATATAACTATGGAAACTTCTCTGGGTCCTTCCCTTTCTCTCTGTCTCTCTCTGTCTCTGTCAAAAACAATAAAGTAAATCTTTTAAAAAAGAGAGTAATCAAAGACACACTTTATGTTGCTATCTAATCTTAGAACTGAAATTTCAGAACCTTTCCCTTACGTATAATATATACTATTATTCAGAGAAATATTATATAATATATATATAATAGTTCTATATATATTATGTATTACATATTATATATTTTTACATATTGTATATAACATATATAATAGTTATATATATATTATATATAATATATAGAACTATGACTATGTTTGGTACATACTATAGTTAAAATGTAATTTCTTAAAATTCGAACTTGTGAAACCAAGTTAGAATTGCTAAGGCCCGGGCTTCCTTTGAAGGCCCCCTCCCTTATTGTGGGGGTCCTACCAGATGTCACTTCACATCCAATAAGCACACATGTCCCCCCAGGGGCCACGGCGGGTGAGAAGAGAAAGATGGAGTCTCACCCACTTGCTCAGGTCACAGGTGGTCACCTGGGTCCTACAACGCTTTCCTGCCCAAACTGTCACCTGGCCTTTCACAAACACTACTCCTTTCTCTTCTGACCTTTTCCTCCCTCAGCGAGACTCCGTATATCCCCCTTTATTCTCATCTTTCCCCTGGTACCTGTGCAGAAAACCGGTTTCTGTTTTTCTGTCAGAAACAGGCGTGTTTATGACCTTCTTCCCACACAGCTCTATCTCCCATCCCCACCCACCCCCAGAAGTGACCACCCTGATGTGCTTGGAATCCATCTTGGATTCCATTAGAAAGCCCTGCCAGATATGGACAGACAAGGAAACCAAGAGCCATTGGCATCAAAGACACCATAATTGGTCTTCAAACCACTCCATTTGATTTCCTGACAAACGTACTTCTCCATCCAATCCCTGGGTGTCAGCGAGTGTCTTCCTCAGCCTCTGCCTAGAGTTAGAAGAACTGGACCACAGGGGTGAGGGGCAGTCATGTTGCTCCACTCATGCGCTTCATGGCTCTTTTTCTTTTTTCTTAAGATGTATTTTATTGTTTTGACAGAGAGAGAGAGAGAGAGAAGGGGGAGGGCCCAGAGCAGTCTCCATAGTTGTACATTAGTTTTCGATATAGTTTTATTCCACACAGGTGCGCAGAGTGCCACGCAGGGCAGGGACCAGTCCAGGGGCCTCCCGCATGGGAAGCACACCCCAGTTCAGCATATGGGTCTGCACAGGCCGGGGCAGGTGGGTCTTTGCAAGGCAAGCAGTCAACCCACTGAGCCATCCCAGCTTCCCCTATGATTCTTTATAAGGCTGTCTTCCTAATCATTCTAATATCGCTATTAATAATCCTGCCCAAACATGGTAAAGTCACCTCTCAGAACAGCTTATTTGAGACTATCAATCCATTTACCATGGTTTTTTCTGATCAATACAGAAACTTTTAGCCTCTGAATTCTAAAAGATTGATTCTGTAGCTCTACATGATTTCCTCTGCCTATCAGCCACCCTGAGGAGAATAACCTCAAGCTACATGTGGGCTTTCCTAAATAAATGTAGCGTCAATGAGTTATGTTTTTCTAATATACGCAAAAATGATTTTCCCATCTTTGTGAATTTTCCCATAGCTAGATCTTCTGTAATTCTGAGAACTTTGATTTCCTTGGAAGCAGTATGCCTCTACGATAACAGCACACATCAGAACAACTTCAAGGTGTGTGCACCCCAAATGCATGTCCAAGTAGCTTTAGCACCATCAGCTTCTTGTCTATAAGACATTAAAAGAGAAAGCAACACCTCCAACATTCCGCAAGCCCATAGCAATGCAAGCTGCTCAGATCTTTCAGAAATACAAAGCGCACCAACACTGGAGAACTTGCCAACAGAACTCCCAACACTGGTTGCCTTAGGCATTCCGAGAAAACTTTTCTCATTATCAGTCAGAGCACTATGACATTAATGTAGATAAGAGATGACAGCAGCTGGACTGAGGCAGTAGTAGCAGAGATAGAATAGACACAAAGGACACATTCAGAAGATCATCAGGAGAGGAAATGAACATGGCCCCCATGTCCACGAGCATGAACTGGTGTGAGGAACGCAGAAAACAGCAACGTGACTCAGATTCCTGGCTTAGACGTCGGAGAGAATGCTGCCGTTGTTCATTAAACACAGAAAGAAAATCGGAGCTAGAGAGAGAGGACTGGGCACTAACTTATAAGATTTGCAAAGTGAAGCATATGGAAGGAACTATAGTTTTACTTATCAGATGCATTATGGTACTTTTATTTCAGAGAGAATATTTGTATTTGCTATCTAGGCATTCAGTCCCTGATTGTTTTCAGAATGCTTCCTCCTATGACTTCTATGTCTTAATAGGATATCAAATAATAGTAATCAGCAGGAGAGGGAAGAAATTAAATAAAGCTGAAAATGTTATTAAGACACTAATTGTAAAATTCTCATTTATTTAACAAGCATTTGTTGACTGTCAACTGTGAGCCAAGTACCACTCTGGGCTGTAGAAATATAGATAATAATAATAAGTAATACAAGCCACCATGCTAAGCACATGATCCACCATAAACAATTCACACCACGACCCTGTGAAGAAAGTGCTATTTCAATAGCTGTTAGATAGATGGTGAAACTGAGGCAGCAACGTGATGTGTAACTTGGGTAACAAGTAGGGAGCCAGGATTTGTACCCAACATCGAGACTGCAGAGCCAGTCCCCACCTGGCCACCGCCCTCATAGAACTCAGGAGCCCTTCGGGAGGCTTACCCATCAATAAATATTTACAAAGCCTTTGTGACGATCACCTTGCTTGTTCCCCTCAACCCTCACAGGCCTGCCATGCTCCCGGCCTCTAGCCACTGGACTTCACACATCTGACCTGATCCTTTATTGCCAGCCCCTCCTCCCCTCCCTCTGTCAACAATCATAGCGGTCACTTCTTTTCAGTCATCTCATTAGAGAGCGACATTGAGTTTTCCAGCTTGTGGGCTGCCTGAATTTCTGTGCTTTTTCTTTGTTATTTGAGTTTTTGCCTTGAAGGCCTGGCTTATTCCTGGGGGATGCCTCGTTCCCAATTCTATTTCCCACAGAAGCTTTACCCTGAAATGTCTAATCGTGTGTGTCTGTTTCCACATCAAGGATATAAATACTTAAAATAGAGGTGTTGCTATACACTGCAGTGAGAAACCAAAGGGCAGCCAACCGTGAGCTCAGGGACTCACTGTGTTCATTTAAATACAGTCCAGATTTCTCCCCCTCGCTACCGCGAAGAGATATAGTGCCTAGAACAAACACGGCACCTTCAGTTTGCGCTCCAGGAATGCTGAGGAAGTGAATTCACCTGGAAACTTCGTTTAAGCAGGAACGGGGACACAGAGCAGCTGCTGGAGAGAAATTACCCTAGAACCAGGGCCAAATGTTAAATCAGAAAGGGAGCTCATTAAAGCCCGCCGAAGTCAAGACGATGCTGTCCAGAATGAGGCCGAGCCGAGATGTCAGCTGTGGGTGCTCAGTGAAAGAGGAACACCGAGGTAACAGAAGAGCACCCATCCCCAGAAACCCTGAGAATTCGGCAGCTTCCACCTGGCCCGGCTGCTCCCTTTGCCACATGCCTCCCTGCCCAAGGCTCAATGTCAAACCTTAAGAGCTGGCCTCAGGGTTTCCAAGGTAGTAGGAGTACAGAGAACCGAGGGGACCCCAGCATCATCCACAAAGGCTGTAGTAGGGACTGAGCCAGCGTGGGGGAGGGGAGAAGAAGGAAGCTGAGGAGTCCAGTCCTTTGGGGATTGTAATTCACCCAAAGGGAAATCCCACTGAGGTCCAAGTCCTGGTCACCTGAGCCTCTGCAACCAGCCTGGGACAGCTTAGTCTTCACGGAGGGTCTTCTGACCCCGTGACACAACAGTCAAGAGGATACCGTAGGTAGGGCTTTCCAAGAAAGACCGTGCTAAGCACTGCCATGAACTCTCAACAAATACTGGCTGCATAATGAGTGACCGTCCTATACAACAGGGCCACAAGTCAGAGACACACTGTAGTTGTTAGATCCACACAGAATGACAGCCTCTCCACACATATAATTCACACTCTCTCCACCCCAGACAAAGCTACATGGCTCTGGAGTCCAGGCAAGCAAGCCCTTCATTCTAAGTGGGAGCATCCTAATTCTCTTAAGGGTTTGAATGTGAGACTCAGGATAAGAATGAGACCAGCTTTTTTTTTTAACCAGGGTTCCTGGTTAATCTAGAGAGGCAGAATGCTTATCCTGCCTCACGACAAATCCACACTAGCTCAATGCCTGGATTATGAAGCCATACCACAAAGACATCGTTGATCCTTTCAGTATGGGGAACCGCTGAATGAAAAGGAAGAATTTAGGCGTTCCAACTAAGACTGGACTCGTTCACATAGGTCTACCTCAGTAAATACTGTCATAGAGATGTACATGTTATCTTTTTACTTTGTTTAAACAATCCTTTCACATTATGATGTTTTAGCTCCCGAGTCCCTTGTAAATTGGGCGTTGCTAAACAGGTTTAGGTGCAACTGAATGGAGAATGTTCTAACCCTGTGAAACATCAAGCAGTGGAACAATGTGTTGTAAAGGGAGCAACCTCTGGTCTAGCAGTCAAGCCAAAGCTAGGTGGCCATTTGTCACAGATGCTTTAGAGAGTTCTAATAATTTGGGTGTGAGATGCAAATAGACAATCCCTAAGATTTCTTCCAACCCTAATGTATATGAGGAATCTCTTTCATTGCCAAAGCACCCAAAGTAAAATGTTCAATGGCTTTCCCCTAATCATACAATCAGACACTTCAACTCCTGGTAAACTTTCCACTGGATGACCCCCCGCATCAACAGTAAACTGAGTCTGATGCACCAAGAGGAAACTGGCATTGACTATAAAAAGTTCCCTTTGCTTTCATTGTCATGGGCACAAACGAAAGGTTCAACATGTGACAGATACGCCTTCACATATGGTGTCAGATGATCAAATTAGTGTAGGTTTCACATTAGACTGAGACAGTTTCATCAACTTCTGAAAGCAAATATAAGGAGTGTCTCAAAGTTAGTACTATAGAACATTCTAGAACACTATATTCCAATATGTGGGATAATCAGGTTAAACTAATAATTTCACTGCTAGTCTCATAATCGAACATAATGGCAGCATTTATATGGCTGGGTCAGTCTCATACTTAGACTATAGGAAAAAGAAGAATGTTCCATCATAAAGATCACAACCTTACGTAATGGTCTCCCTTGCATAATAGTCACACCCTTATTTTTAGACTGGCAGCGCTAGCATAAAAGGTGTTATCACACAAATAAACACAGCACTTTAGAGGTGTTTTTAAGGATGAAAATACATTTTCAATTTCATTACTGCTTTTCAAATAGCAGAAGCTAGACAGAGGGTCCAAATGCCTTGCTTCATTGCTTTTGAAGCTGTTGCAACAGTGACCCAACAGTGACTACAGTCACATATCTTACCCAAACATAGAATTTCCCAAGAAGTCTGAGGTTATTAGGGTCAAGTTCATGAGGTTTTTCATTCAGAGCCTGATAATACAGCTTTTGTGTTGTATGAGCACATGAGGACATGGTGCTATCTTTTAACTGAGACATAAAAAATAAAAAAAATAAAAAAACACGGTAACAACCTACTTGCATTCATTTTCAAGTTTTCGTATCATTACAGCCAAAGAAATGAACGCCACAGCCAACCTGCCTGCTTCTATTAATATACACAGTGAACTTTGGTGTAAATGTCAGGTATGCTCACTTTAGGCTTCTGGTCAAATTTGCATAAGGATAATTAAATTCTGAGTTTCCAAATCCCCTCTGTAAATTCAACAGATCTATTTCTCTCCTGGTTCTAACCCATTGTTCACTATTGCTCTGAACTACTCAACAGCTGTCATTTTACAATTCACTGGATGTTGAAGGTAGAACAAGTGTACAGAGGGATGTGAATGTGTGTAAACCAGAGCCTCATGTCACCACCGTGGTGTTACACTAACCCACATTCCTCCCACCCTCACAACACAGCCCTCTGCTTCAACTGACTCACTTCTCCAGACCTAGAGTGACCTTCAATGTTTCTTCCCTGCACACCCTCATTAATTAGATCTGCGCTGTCTAATGTGATAGTCATTAGCCACACATGGCTATTAAGTATTTGAGATGTGGCCAATTAAACTGAGATGCTCTATACGTGTAAAGTGACACACCAGATTTTGAAGACTTAGTATGAAAAATGTAAACTATCTCAATAATGCTTATATTATCTTTTGAAATAAGAATATCTTCAGTATACTCATATAGAGGATTAAATAAAACATACTTGAGATTTCAAACTTCTGTGTATGGCTCCCATAACATTTCTATTGAATACTGTTAAGTTAGATAACTAGGCTCTCTTTTTCTGATTCAATTGCACTGAGCTTTCTTCAATTAGACAAAAGTGGAATCTTCTAATTTTATCCTTTATGTCTCTTAATCTCTTTCTCAATCTTTTTTATGCCTCATTGCTGCATCCTGGATAATTTCTCATATTTATCTTCCAAATCACCATTTTCTTTTTCTTCACTAGGGCTAATCTGTTGTTAATCCATCCATTCCATTAGCTTTCGTGTATTTGTTTTGGCATTTTGACTACAGTTTTATTTCTTGAATTTGCACATACGATTTCACCTAGGTTAGAAAAAGATTGAAAACTATTAGTTTCTATTAATGCTGAACACATGCATATTCTATGTATGACCAATTCCACTCTCAAGTATAAACAAACAGAAATGCATAGATAATAGCCAAAAACTGGAAATGACCCAAATGCCCATCAGTAATAGGAGGGATAAATAAATTGTGATATATTTACACAATGGAATACTACATAAAATAGCAAGAAGCAAGCTACAACTGTATATAAAAAAAAAATGAATTTCATATTTTTTATTATTTTCCTGTACTGAGAAATAAAGGTCATATACAGAAGAGCATATACTATATAAATTGATTTATGACATGTTTAAAATAAAAAAACAGGCATACTAACTATGGTATTAGAATTCAGGATAGTGATTGCCCTTGGAGCAGGGAGATTATCTAGAATTTATGAAGGGGCTTAGGATATCTGATAACATTCTTTTTCTTGAGCTGAACACTAGTTACACAGTACACTTAATTTGTGAAAATTCATCAGGTTAAATACTTATGATTTTTATAGTTTTTCTATGTGTGAGACATTTTTACAATATGGAAGATTCAAGACCCTTATCTGTCAGATTTTCAAAACAAAAAAAATATTTGGTGGTTAAACCTTTTCTTTTCCTCTTTGAGTTTCAAATTCCAAAATAATGTTCTTTATTTCTGGAATTTCATTGGGTTTATATTCTAACTCAGATCATTCTTATACCAAAGGCCTTGGGAAATCTAATTCTCCAGTCTCTTGTTTTGATTTATGGGCTGTATACTATGTATAATTGGTAACATTTTATTGTGAATGCCCATGTGGCTCATCCCGATCTGTGGCGATCCTGCAGAGCTTCAGCTGTGGGTAGATTCCGCCAAAATCATTCTCATCTGATCTTGCCAAGAATTCTGAGTTTCTCTCACATGAGAATCATCTTAACCTAATTATTTCTCATGAGGTTTCCTGGACAGCATATATGGATACCATAAATTTAACCCAAAACCCCATGATGACAGAATTCTCGAGAGAAACTCTTTGTATCCCCGCATCCCGGCCAAGGCTGGACCAAGTAACTTTTCATGGCAACTTTCTTTGCCAGGTAGATTTTTCTCATTCATCTTTTTTTTTTTTTTTCACTGATGCTGCAGCTCTTTCAGACTCCTGGTTTTTGTGAGCTCTTAGTCTTGACTCTGTACCTCGTAGTTCCAAGACCTTTTCTCCTCTTTCACAACCCTCTCTCACTCAACCCACCCACCGCCACTCCGCCCCCCCAGTTCTAGGGCAGTTAAAGACAATTATCTTCAGATCCCCCTGGCCACCCTAGCTAGCCCACAGCTCAGGTGCTCACTCACCATGCCGAGGTCAGATCTCTCTTTTTTTTTTTTTCTCCTGTAGATTTACTTTAAATTTTAATGAGCTTAGCTACACATGTTTGCATGACATCCAGCATTTCTCAGTATGTATGATTAGAAGAGTTTCTCAAAATATCCGTCTTTCATGATACCAGAGGTAGAAGTCCAGGCCTTCCCTATATGATGCTTAAAGGCCAGTGAGACAGTATAGCTGTCACTTCTGGGACTTTGCAGAGGCTCCACTCTGTTACTGGCCAGCTTAACCACCCCTGAATTTTACAGAACTAAAAAAAAGTTTGAAGTGAACAGTATAATCGGGATGAGCTAAGATGTCAACCACTTAATTTTCACACTATGCCACCACCCACCTACCATTTAGTGGACTAGGTAAAAAAAAATAATCACCCAACATAGAGAACCTTACTATTTCTTTAAAAGGATAAAATAATTCAGAAACCACTTCAAAAAACAAACCTACTCTTTGCCAGGCACAATTTCAAAGTGCTAGGCGTATAAAAGGAATTAAAACATGAACTTGGCCCTCCAAGAGTTTAGCAAGAATGCCTAAAAGATGTTTTTTTTCTTTAAGAGCAAATTGATCTATAAGTAAATATTGTATTAAGACTATGAGGACAAGGCAAAATTAGGTAGAGAAAATTGATGTCCAGACAGTAGTTTAGTGGTTACTGGAAAGTAAGGGGGAGGGGATGGGAAAGGAGGGAGGGGGTCAAATTATGGTGATGGAAGGAGAACTGACTCTGGATGGTGAGCACACAATGCAATCTATAGCTGATGTGTTATAGAAGTGTACATTTGAAACCTGTAGGATTTACTAACCAATATCACCCCAATAAATTTAATTGTTAAGAAAAATGTGAGTTTTTCTATGCCATGTTCCTGCTTAAGCACCTTTAACATCTTCCCATTACCCCTAAATTAGAATCCAAACTCCACCAAGGCCCTTTGAGATGGGACCCCCAGCCTCCCAGTCTTCACCTGACACCACTCTTCTTCCTGTTCACTCCATTGTCTTCCTTCTGTCCTTCAAAGGTGCTCAGTTCATTCTCCTTTTAGCTGTCAGCACATCATCTCCCTTTCCTCTAGAATAGTCTTCTCTCAGCTCTTCATACGGAGCCTATGTCTCATTATCTTGGTCTCAGGTCAAATCTGAAACCCTTGGAGAAGACCTCCCCTGACCACTCAGTCCAAAGGAGCCCACCACCGATCATTTATCCATCACATCAGTTCTTTTTCAATTTTCTTCATAGTACATATTAGCAATTTATATTACCTAGGTTTTTAATGTATTTTCTCATTTATTAACTCCATACTTTGCTTTTCTTTGTACCCGCTAAATGAACCTGGTATATATAGTGAGTGTTCCATTCATATATGAGAATAAATGAATAAATGGCCAATGGTGTCTACAAGTATGACAAACAGGAGAGCAAAGTCCACTTGTGCCCCCTAATTGCACCCCAAGAAATAAGATAAGCAGCAAAAAAGTTTCAATGAAGTGCAATAAATGCCATAAAGTTCAGTAGTAGCTAAAAGGGGGGTAAAGAACTCTGTTGGGAGCAACTGTGCTACACAGGCAGAGAAACTGTCCCAGAAAAGGCAGGTGACAAAAGACCCTAAAGAATGGGGAGGTAGTTCTGGCTGGATGTGGTGGAGACAAGCATCGAACCAGAAAAGGGACGCATGCAGCAGCAGACATATGAGAGGCTCCTCCTTCCTACACCCTCAACTCAGAGAAGGAAGAACTCCCCTAATGATTCAGATACGGCCCCTCACCCAGCGGTGGCCCGGGTACCTAACACCAAAACCCTGTTGTGGACTTGGCTGCCAACCAATTGTGGAACTTTTAAGCAAGTTATCTCCCGCCTCCAGTCCTCGTTTTCAGCATCTACGTGACCAGGAGGGGACTCAAGAATCTCTCTTCCAGCCCTAAAAGCCTGCTACTTTCTCCTGTGTTTGCTCCAGCATACATCCTAAGACTGCTGCTACTGACGCGTGAAACAGCAACTCCTGTGGATGGTTACTTCTTTTTTTATTGCTGGTTTATCATTTTTGCTTTTTAATGATTGAGTCTATAGAACATGTGTTCCACTCTGTTGCTTGATTATAGATTAATGCATAAATTAATTATGAAGTGCCAGCTCTGGGTTTTGGTACATCCCAAAGCCTTGTGCATACCACCCACGGCCAGTCAGCCCTGCTGGGATGGGCTCCGGGTAGAGAGACTGGCTCAGATCTGTGTATTCCCACACCACAGAGCTTCTCAACACGGGACCTGCAGCCCACCCATTCCATATCACCTAAAATCCTTGCTAAAAATCCAAGTCTGGGGACCAATCAGCCACCACAGTCCCAGGCCAAATGAATTAGAATCTCTTATCAGTGGGGCCCAGAAACCCTCACTGTTCATAAGAATGTCCAGATAATCCTTCCTTACGTGCCCTCAAGTAGAGAACCACTTCTTAGCTTCCTTCTGCTAAACAAAGCACTAGCAGTAATAGTAGCGGGCATTTACTGAGGGCTTATCTTGTACGTGATCTATAGCAGGCTTCTCTGACCGACTTCCTCTCTTGCCCCAACAGTGTTAACAGAACCCACACGAGCTCACACAGCCGTCAGCTGGGGGGGTGTCGGGATTCGAGTTTATGCTTCACTGTCTCCAGAGTCCAGGTTTTCACCTGCTCACCCTAGGACAGCGGGGACCCAGTGCTTAAAGGCTGCCACCTTGGCATCACCCTCGATGAGTTCAAATCCCAGCTGCACTGTTCACTGGCTGTGGGCCCTGGGGTGAGGTCTTTCTGTAGAGGGGGGTCTCAGCCACATTCCTATCACATAGGGCGGGTGGTTGTGAAGAATAATCGACGTGATTCATAAAATGTTTAGAAAGGACCCCGGCACATCAGAAACACTCAGGCGTGAGCCATTACAGTCCAGACTACCCTTTCTCCAGCCTTTATGCTCCTCAGCACGTGTGCCTGGTCCCAAGGGAGATCTCCGGCAAGCCAGAGGAGACAGATCTGAAAAAAAGTCTATCCCTGCTGCTGGAAAAAACCCCACTGCACATGCTCACTGGCAGGGGTCAGCAGCGTGATCGCTGGAGATAAAGGACCGCACGTTATTTGAACTTCAGTGTTCAAAGGGTGTCAAGGCCTTTCTAGTACAGAACATTTTCAGCCTCGCTGCTTGTTTTCCTTTCATGCCTCCTAATGGTTCTGTCTGTCATTATGAGCCTCTCAGTTCTGCTTCAACAAAGCACAAAGGGAGCCCGTCCTTTAATCCTCAAAATAGTTTGTCTTTCTAGTTTGTCAGGTAAGAGTGGAAACCTGACTCTCATTATGCCAAGAGCCGCCACGTGTGGCTGCATCAAAGCGTGTGAGCGATAACAAACACTTTCAGATGGTGAGAGCCACTCTTTAGAACCTGCCTTCCAAGGGCCCTCTTGACACAGAAGGACTTTTCTGACTATCATCAATCATCATTAGGAGCAAATGGTGATCTCAGGACTGAAATATGAAGGGGGATCAAAAAACACGGTGAATGTCACTGCCCAGAGCCATCCAATGAAAAGGCAGGGATCTTCCATATGGGAAGCGGTGCATCAAACCTTAGTGACAGTGTGTGACAAGTTTCAACTTGTTCGGTGCAGTCAGTCGGGTATGAGCTACAGTTGTGAGAGGTGTATGTTAAAGTGTGCCGTAAATCGTGGATCATGGACAATGCATTAACATAAATTTCTGTCAAATAAAAACATTATGGTGTGTCGCCATCCACCTCACTCACCAGATCTGGCACCATGCGACTTCTGGCTGTCCCCCAAAGTCAAAACGACCATGAAGGGTAAATGTTCTGAATCGACTGAGGACATCGAGGCAGCCACGACAGCGCAACTGAAGACACTCACAAAAGAGGACTTCCAGAACGGCTTCACAAAGTAGCAAGAATAATACGATGAGTGTGTTTGAAGCGAGGGAGACTATTTTGAGAGGGATTCAGGGCAATGTGCCTTTTACTGTAATAAATTGTTTAAGTTTAAACTCTCACCATATTTTTTTGATCATACCCCATATAGACTAAAATGAAGACTTTTGTCTTCTATGGCATACATTATTTCATAAGTCATGTTCTTACTAAACCTACGATGAAGGTACTTAAAATCACTCATTTTTCCTTCTAAATGAAACTACTTGACCATCACGCACAGAATATTAAATAGCCCACTATTTATGACCACAGATATTTCAAGTGTCCGGAGAAAAGGGAGTCAGCAGAAAAAGCCGCCACAAATCCTGTGAGTTTCCCCGTCAATCCCTAAAGCGCCACCCGAAGGAAACAAGACACAAGGTGCACAAGACCCGGCAGACCACGAACCTACCGATCACACGACAAACTGACTCCTCCTGTGCAAATGTCAATCCACTAAGCAACACCTGAACCTGGCAGGGCTCCCAGGGCCAGGCAGCCCGCTCTTTGCACAAGTGACCAAAACCTCGTTAGAGGCAGAACCCTTTGAAAAATGGGGAGAAGATACCGATCCCATAGGAATCCAGTCTTTTTATTCTTAGAGTAATCGAGCTTGAAAACCTTGGTGAAACATCCAACTCCAGACAGTAAATGCTTGGCTTTGAGTGAAAGCCAACACAGGTGACAGTATTTAAAGAGAAAGCCTTCCATACACTCCTATGAAGCCAGTCCACTCAGCTTAAGATTCAACTCCACAGCCATGTTGTTTCCAGATGTGGAAGGTGTCCAGGATGAGCTAAAGTTTGAGAGTGGATTTGTAACATAAAAGGCTTGCATGAAAGGAGGAGCCTCCCCACAAGCTCATTTTGATGGGTGTGGACCTGTAATCAAACAGATCAACACTCCAAGCAAGTTTCCAGAGCCAGCATGAAACCTATGCCACCATTTCTGCAAGAGGAGCTAAGCGAAATATTAACTGCATATGTCACACGCTGAAATAATCTCCTTGGAAACTTCTGTCCTCGAAAGAAGGAAACTGTCTGCATTCAAGGGACGGGCTCCACTCTCCTGAGAGAGTCCAAGGACTGACGTGACTGTGGTGTCACTGTGTCCTCTCGGTTTCACCTGCTTGCACTGCTCCCTGCAGCTGTCCGGTCCCTGCCTCTGGGCACCTACGAAATCACAGAAACATCTGCCTTTTCCCCTGACCACGGCACACGCTGCCATAAGAAGCCAAATATTACTACCAATACAATCAATTGACAAAGAGGAGTGTTATCAGACAAATGAAATTCAAAGCAAAAAAACGGTTTACAGAATATAAGATGACATCCAGAAACGTCTACCTAGACCAGATTCCCATTGCAACACCTCAGCTGAGGAGCGAAGGTTCCTTCCAGAATCTGCTTTCTAGCCTAAGTCCCTGGTAGGGACTTCCTTGCTGTCCCCTTGGTCACCAAGCCACAAGGCCCTCTGTCCCTAGCCCTGGGCCTGCACAGATCTAATTCTTAGCCCACAGTCCCTGAAGGAAGGAAGCCTCTACCCTCACAGGCCGCCAAGGAGGCCTCCCTGAGTTTCAGCCCTGGTGCAATAAGCGTGCTGTTGTCTCCTTTGTTCTTCCCGGAGGTCCCCACAGTCTGAAGACCAGGAAGCAGGTTGTACTAAATCCAGTGTTCTCAGTCAACTCACAAGGGTCAGCCAGGCCTTCCGAGTCCATCTGTGCCAATCCTTTTGTTACATATAAGGCAGAGAGGTGGAATGACTTGCTCAAGGTCACATGGCAAATTAGGGAGAAGCCAGGCCTTCCGTTATCCAAGGCGATGTTTTTCACATGGCCACTGAGAAAGCCCAGGGCTACAGACCCTCATGAGCCCCACCTGTGCTCCCAGGTATCCCTCTGCCAGCTACTGACAGTGCCACCATCCTCATACCTCTAACCTCCTCCAGGGAACTGCCCTGGGGGGTTACAGCGCCACATTGCCCGAAGGTACCTGGGAACTATCCCTGGTTTAGGGCTGGGCTGTCCCCTGTGAAGGGCAGGTTGGTGCAAGGACACAAAATCCTCGCTTCCTAAACTCAAGCTAGATCAGGCTCCAATGCAAGGGATGCAACGTCGGATCCCACAGAGTCAGGCTCACACTAGGCTTGACCTAAAGCCACACCCTTTCTCCTGAGACCTCTCCTTAATAGCTCACTTGTGTAAGAACCCCCGTCCGGGGACAATGACCTGATGCTGTCCCCACAACGGTCATAAGGCCTCCACCGACCACCTTTATCCAGAGTCCTTCAACGTTAAACCCAGTGGCTCTGATAACTTGCAGTCGGAAGCTGAAAACACATTCTGAAGTCAGAGAATGATCAAGCTGAGGTTATCAGCAGCAGAACACTGCCTAAAATACTATCAGTGACTCATCGTCCCCGTTCCCCTTAGCGAGCACAGAAACCTCCCCCAGGTCTCTTCGTTTGGTTCTCACAGTGTGAAATCCTTTAAACAGAGAAGAGGGTGTCATCACAGCCTGAATACTAACAACAAGCCACCCATGGCCTGACTGTGCCCACATCCCTGTGCTTGTTCCGTGCTCTGATGTCCTTATCTGGATGTAGTATTGGGGGTGCGAAAATGTCCTTTCTGGGACTTGTTATTTAACCCTGAATTGCTTACATAAAGCAGCACCCTCATGGAGTTTGTTTCTTTCCTGACAAAGGTCAGATTATTGACAGCATACCTGGAGAATTTATAACCCACTTTGTAACAATGATAGCTACTCTTTTAGAGCACTTAATAGTGCCCAGCACCAGAAATATGCTCCTTCTAGTCCTTGTAACAGATAGAAAGGCTGAGGAGGGTTAGGAAATATATCCATGTTATGTAACAACTAGGTGGTAGAAGGAAGGTTTGGACCCAGGTTCATCTAACTATAAACCTGTGCTTGGGCCACTTTAGCACACTCCCCTGGCCGTTAAACCAGCCACAGGTAATAAAGCCAGCGCTACCCTGCAGCAGCCCTGGCCCAAGCTAAGGTTCCGACAGAATTACTGGAGGTTCTGGAAACCACGCCATGTTCTCTGACCTTGAGAGAGTGAAGCAAGATCAACAGTGTCTAGTGTAGGTAGATAAGGATCAAAGGGGGGTTTAGAAGAGAATTACACAGGGAAGATAGTTTTCTCAAATAAAAAAAAAAAGTTTCACAGGATGGAGTAAGGTCAGCATTTGGAAGGTAGGACATGATAAAAGTATTAAGTAATTTGTAGTATAATTTGTTTCCTATGTGGTTCACTTTAACATGAAATGAGTATTTTATTTCTTAAGCATGCAGCTGAGGAAGAATGGGAAGCCAGCCTGGAGGCACAGATTTCCAAAAGGGGTTTTGACAAGGGATGGAGTAAACATACTGTTCCTATTCCTCCCATTATGAACAGTGTGCGCATTATACAGCTAAAGCAAACAGAAGAAAGCTGGAAAGATAGAGAGAAGCAGAGAAAGACCTCAGGAACCAAGGAATAACTCAGTGGTGAGTTTTTAGGTTTTCTTTTCTCCTCTTCGATTACAGAGATAGACAGAAGGGGGAGGGCCCAGAACAGTCTCCATAGTTGCACATCATTGGTTTTTCCACATAGTTTCATTCCACAGGTGGACACGGGGCTGCACAGGGCAGGAACTGGACCGGGGTCTCACCCCAGTGAGAACCAAACTGGGGGCACTCCCCAGTTCAGCATATGGGTCCACACGAGCCAGGGCCGGGATTCAATCCTCAGTCCCCGGGGCTGCAAAGTGAGCACTCAACTCACTGAGCCATCCTGGCTTCCCCTCATAATGTTTTAAGTATTTGTGTTGGGCTGTATTCAAAGTCGTCCTGGTTCACCCCAATAAATTTAACAAAAAAATAATGATAATAATAACAAAATTAAATCAATTTTTTTCAAAAAAAAAAGTCATTTTGGGCTGCAAGTTAGACATGCTTGATTTAAATGGGGGGGGAAAAGGAAAGAAAAAAAACTTTTACATAATAGCCATTCTACTCCAATCCAACAATGCAGGGGGGAAAAAACTGCATTCCCACCTCCCTCCCAACAGCAAAGGCCTGGTGGGAGCCTAGATTGGAATGAGGTTTCCCAAGCCCCTGTCAGCGTGGCTTCACAGTAGTCTAGACTCTCCTCCATGCTGGGTGCAGTTCCTTATGTGATGGCGTTGGAGGAGCCCAGTGGAGAGAAGGGACTTCACCAGCACTGCTCAGGAGTGCTAATCCCCAGGGGCGTCCACGGGGGACACATGGGAGCAATATCAAAGAACCCCTCCTCCTCGCAGCCAGCCTCAGTGAGCAATTGCAAACACTCTTAGAACAAATGAAAAACTAGAAAGATGTGGCTAAGTCAGAATTCTCGGCAAAGAAAGAGAAAGTGTACCAAAGAACCAAGTAGACGTTTTGGAACTAAAATACACCATAACTGAAATTTTAAAAATTAAAAAAGAAAAATACCTCAATAGACGGGTGCAACAGCAGAGTGAGAGAATAGAGCCCAGAACCATTGAATTTGAGGATGGAAAAATAGAAAACATGCAATCAAAACAATGAAAAGTGGACTGAAAAAAAAAGTGAACAGAGCCTCAGAGAACTGTGAAATTATAATAAAAAATTACAAAAACTTAGGTCATCTGACCCCCAGCAGGAGAGGGGCATAAGGGTGGAGCTGAAAAAGTATTTAAAGAAATAAAGGCTGAAAACTTTCCAAACTTGGCAAAAGACATATTGAAGAATCTCAGTGAACATCAAGCAGGAGAAACCCAGAGATCCACACCAAGACACATCGCAGTCACAGTAAAAACTAAAAACAAAGGCAATCAACTTGAAAGTAGCCAAAGAGAAACGATGCATTAATTATAGGAGAAAAACAAATTAAATGAATAACAGAGGATTCTCATGAGAAATCAAGGCCAGAGTAAAGTGGTGCAATATTTTTCAAATGCTCGAAGAACAGAACTGTCAACCCCGGATTTTATGTCCAGAGAAAATATTCTTCAGAAGTGACATTTCTCAGATAAAGGAAAACTAAGAGACTCTATTGCTAACAGACCTGCCCTCAAAGAATGAGGACAGGAAACTCTAAACAGTAAAGAAAAAAGGAGGTATCTTGGAACATTAAGAAAGAAAAAATAAAGCAAAAAATCTGAGACTTTATTCCTTCTCTTTAGTTTTCTAAATATGGTTTTGGTTAAAGCAGAAATCACAACACTACCCATTGTGTTTCTCGAGGTGAGAAGAAGAAATATTTAAAACAATCATAAAAAGGGGAAGTTAACAGGAGTTAAGTTTCTACTTCAATGGAACTGGTTAAATGTCAACCCCGGTCCGCTGTGATAAATTATGTGGAGATAAATGCAATACCTAGAGTCACCACTAAAAAAGCTATAGAAAGAAAGACACTCTAAGGCACAAGAGATAAATCAGAAGGGAATTCTAGGAAATGTTCAAGCAACCCACAGAAAGCAGAAACAAAGGCAAAGGAGAGACTGAAAAGAAGCAAGAGACGTCGCATCTTGACCTCTTCTACCAGGGTCACTCCGGAGCTCAGCAGACCCATTCTCACAAGACAGCACTGTCTAGACGCTGCTCAGGAAGGCATGTGGGATGGGGACGGAGCAGAGCTTCCCCTGGGGTATTACAGTGGGTAGCTGAATGTTGGTACTAGCCAGCGTGGGACGCTCTTTGCAAAACCCGCAGGCTGACCAGCCAGCATACCCAAAGGGCTTCTTTGCCAAGGCCTGGGTCTTAGCTCACCTTCCGCACCGTGGAGGCTCCCTGAAAGGTTGTCCCTTTAGGTTCCAATGGCAAAAGCCAAAAGCGCCACTCCTTGTGTAATCTATCCGGCTGGGGAAAGAGAACTAGGGTGGCTCTAATGAAGGTCTGAAGTGGCCTAGGCACAGGGAAGCAGCAAGTCTGACCATTTGGAGCCGTGTCCCAAACGCTTCACACAATGAGCTGGGTTCAGAACAAACCAGTCAGCCTTGGTCATCTCTCCCTACCAGATATAAAGAGCTGCTTCAACAGGCATCTTCAGTCTTAGACAGATTAAGAAGAAAATGAGTGGCTGGGTTTCAGAGTGGTTCCACCTCCCTTTAATTTTATTGGAGGCAAGAGTCCTAAATACTTCCAGGAATATAGGGAACCTCTAATCTTATAGGAAACCATTTCATAGAACTTGCTGGCCTCCAAACCTGTCTCTGAGAAGAATGCTTCTGAAGACTTCTCATTACAGTTGTTTATGTAATTTGTATGCTTTTAAAAAAGCAAAAAGGTGTCTAGGGAGGGTATTTCTACATTACATGTCATTCATTATTCTGAATGCAATTTTAATCAGTTCAACATAAAAGCATTTTAATATCTTCAATAATGGCACCGGAAATTTTAAATATTAAAATCCACATTAGATAAAAAGAAAAGGAAATTTGATTCATTCTCTCCTTCCTAATAGGCACAATCAACTAGGCACACACCTCCGGTCTGCCTCTCCTCCTCTCTTGCTCTCTTTCCTTCTGCCTTTTCTCCTCCTTTTGCTCTGCTACCTTAAGGATAACAAAGAGCAGGGTTCTAGGGGCAGAGTCAGGGTTGAGCCCCCAAGAAATGTGATGATTCTTTCTCTTTTCACATACTCAGAAACCTAAGGCTTTTGATAAAAGTAGTTCTATTTTACCCAGAAAATCTGTGCTTTTTATGTTTACCCTGTCTTTAGCGAACTCTAATAGATTTTTCTATTGAGTTCTGCTCTGTACCCTAGATTCCTAAAAAGAATATCGGCAGACAATACCAAGTAGATTCCCTTGAGTTATTGGAAACAATTCTTTCACCAAAAGGGAAACAGCTCAAGAAAGTCTGTCCTCTGCCTACCTCCCCCTCCATCTTCTCAAGAGCAGACCTGGCACTTGTAAAAATTTGGGAAGTTTGCTGAAAACTCCTAAATGCAATTCCATGGCTTCTTATATACTATTACATTTGAAATTAATGTGTCCAGTTAATTCAGCTCTTTCTGCCTTGAGCAGATTGGTGAATGCTAAGCTATTTGTCTAGGATTCACTTTCCAAATTCTGCTGATTGCAGTAAAAATAAAATAAAAAATGCTCACATCTTCTCATGACTGCGGTTCCAAAGTGTTTCTCTGAGGCTTGCTCTCCTCTTACAGGTAGGATGTTTATTGTGTTCGTCCATAATGCTTCAACTTTCCACGGGCACAAAAAGCTAGTGGTTTTCTGAAGTAGTCCTGGAATCCATTACCATGGAAACAAAAGGCATAAAAAGCTATTTATCTAATAGGAAAACCCAGAGGAACACTAAAAAGATCAGAAGTGTTTTCAAAATGAAGATATAACAACATACATTCTAGCTTAAGTTAAAAGAGTCATGGAGTGGAATAACAACACAGGTTAACAGAGGAAGACCGGCCAAAACACAAACTTTTTGCTATGGTCATGATCGTCATGGTGCTGACAGGAATATGCTTTGTAGCTGGTCTTCCGTCCAGGCCCTGACAAGTGTCTCCATGTCTGATATAGACCCGTCTCGAATAGTGTTATTCTCACGGCCTACAATGAAGCTGATCCTGCGACAGTGGTTCTTGTTCTTCAGGATCATAGCTATGGTGTAAAGGGACATGCCTGACTGGCCAGCAATAACCTCGCTGATTTTCCACATTTGTAGTTCTTAATCATTTCTAATTCCATGTCTAGGTCAATCACTCAATGTGGCTTCTCCTTGGCAACATTAGCAGTAGATTCTGTATGCTTAGGGGCCATGATGAACAAAACAAGGTTAAATCAAGCACAGGAGAAAAGGCTGCGATGAGGAGATGCAATAACCATGAGACACGTGAGGCTGCTGCCAACACAGCACAGCCCAGTGTTCTACAGTAGACAGTTCTAAAGAAGTAGAAAGAGGACACTCTAAAAGAATGAGAAAAGGTCTAGTTGGATAAATACATAAACCAGTAACATAGTGATTTGCTGTCATTATCAAGTATTATGTCCTGCACATAATTGTACGTGATATACTTGTATATGACTGGCAGTGCAGTAGGTTATTTGCACCAGCATCACCACAAACACAAGACTACTGTGTTGTGCTACAACATGACAATGACTATGACATCACTATCTGATAGGAATTTTTCAGCTCCATTTTAATCTTATGGGACTGCCATCTTATATGTGGTCTATGGTTGACCAATACTTCATTCTATGGCACATGACTGCATACAGAACATTCTATGCAAAAAACAGAATACTCATATACTTTTTTTGGAAGCACACATGGAACATCTTCCAGAGTAGATCATGTTCGGCCACAAAGCAAGTCCCAGTAAATTGAAGGAGACTGAGATCATGTCAAGCAACTTTTCCAACCACAGTGGTATGAAACTAGGAATCAATCATAAGAAAACTGGAAAAATCATAAACACATGAAGCTAAACAACATGATACTAAAGAACCAATAGGATAGGTCAACAGAGAAATCAAACAGGAAATAAAAAACTACCTTGAGACAAATGAAAATAAAAACATAACATTCCAAAATCTATGGGGCACAGCAACAGAACTTATAAGAGGGAAGTTTATAGCTATATAGGCCTACCTCAAAACAACAAGAAAAAGCCCAAATAAACACCCTAACCTAACACTCAAAGGAATTAGAAAAATAGGAACAAAGCCCAAAGTTAGTCTAAAAAAAAAAGTAATAAAGATTAGGGCAAAAAAAATAAATAAAAGACAAAAACAAAAAAAACAGAAAAGATCAATGAAATTAAGAACTGGTTCTTTGAAAAGATAAACATAATTGATAAACTTTAGCCAGACTCATCAAGAAATAAAAAGAGAGAGAAAGCTCAAATAAATTAAATCAGTATTGGAAGAGAAGTTATGACCAACACCACAAAAATATAGAGAATCATAAGTAATTACTTACAAACAAGTATACCAATAAATTGGACAATCTAAAGAAATGGTTAGATTCCTAGAAACATACCATCTTCCAACACTGAATCAGGAAGAAACAGAAAATAAGAACACACCTATAACTAGTAATGAAATTGAATAAATAATCAAAAACCACCAACAAACAAAAGTACAATACTAGATGGCTTCACAGGTAAATTCTACCAAACAGCAACCAGGCAAGAAAAAAAAACAAAAACAAAAACAAGTAACAAGTGTTGGCAAAGATGTAGAAAAAAGGGAACCATCATGCCCTGCTTTGGGGATTGCACACTGGTGCAACCACTATGGAAAACAGTATGGAGGTTTCTCAAAAAAACTAAAATTAGAACTACCTTATGACCCAGCAATTCTACTTCTAGGTATTTATTTTAAAAAATTGAAAACACTAATTCAAAAAAGATACATGCACCCCTATGTTCATTACAACATTATTTACAATATCCAAGATATGGAAGCAACCTAAGTGTCCATCGGTAGATGAATAAAGAATATGTGGTACACACACACACACACACACATACACACACATGCACACACACGCACATGCGTGCACACACACACTGGAATATTACTCAGCAAAAAGAATGAGATCATGCCATTTGCAACAACTTGGGATAGAACTAGAAGGTATTATGCTAAGTGAAATAAGTCACAGAAAGACAAAGACTGTGATTTTACTTATACGTAGAATATAAAAAACAGATGAATAAACAAAATAAACAGACATAGAGAACGTTTAAACTGATGGTTGCCAGGCAGGAGCAAGGTGGGAAAATTAGCAAAATAGTGAAAGGGATTAAGAGGTACAAACTTTCAGTTATAAAATAAATAAATCACAGAAATGCAATGTACAGCATAGGGAATATAGTTGATAATAGTGTAATAACTTTTTGTGGGGATAAATGGTTATTAGACTGACTTTGGTGATCATAACAAAAGATATATAGAGGTTGAATCACTATGTTGTATACCTAGAAGTAGTATAATATTGTATGTTGACTATACAATTTTTTTTAAAGAAAATCCCTTATTACAAGCATGCTCATTTTATGATAATGCTACTTGATCTAGAACTTGATCCCATGTGTTGAAGAAGTGGTGTTGTGGGTTATATTTTAGTTTGGGAAAGGAGTAGGTGCAAACTACTTATATTTATTTTGATGTTCTCATTGTTTCTATGAAATCTAAGTAATTTCACCACATCCTGCCATTAACGTCAAAGAATAATTCTGGATACATTAGCCCTCCATGGAAAACTTCCTGATACTCAAACTGTTCTGGCCATCTGTAATAATACAAATTCTTCCCATCTGGTATCCTCCTCAAAAAAACAGCTGGAATAATACAAGGCTCCCATCAACGCTTCTAAAGGAATACGTACTTTTAAACATTCCCAGGAAGCTACTCAGGGGCAGGGAAGACACATGGGGTCATGAGCAGCCAGACTTGATCCTTGTCTCAAGACTATGCCGGCCCATCCATCTGCTATTGTGGCCACATCCACAATGAGAGTGTGAGGCGTACAGAGCGTAAGTTATATTAACTTTTCTGCTCAAAGGCAGTCTTTTAGAACAGCATAGAAAAATTAATTTACCTAGAAGAGTTAAATGAACAGCATGGAGGGATTTGAAATCATACTGTGGTTGAAAGCATGGGCTTTTATCTCTCTGAGACCAAGGTTTGAATAGGGCTTGACCACTTACTAAGACACCTTAGATAAACCTCATTTCCTCATCTGAAAACTGTACCTAGCTGATGGAATGGTGAGGAGCACATAAGACCAGGAGTGCTACGTGTTTAGCACAGCACCTGGCATAGGGGGAACTCTCAGTAAACATTAGCTCTTGTATTGTTACTATTAGGAGCAGGTAATCCGAAAGAACTTTAGGCCTGGAGAATTCAAGACTCGGGAACGGGGATCTTCAAACATTTGAAGAACAGCTCACAGAAAAGAAACACATCAGAAGACAAAAGCAGGACCAATGGGCAGAGGTGACTGACCATGACAACTGCTCCCCTCTTGAGCACCAGGGTCACTTCCTCTGGTCCAGTTAGCTGGTGGGCTTCCCTGTCCTTTCTGGAATTAAAGTCATGCCTAAAACTAGTCAAGGGGGAGGAAGATTCCCGTTCAGAATAAACAGGGGGAAAATTAATGCCATTACAAAATGGAGTGGGCCAGTTTGTGCGATTATTAGCGTCTCATCACTGACTGTATTTATATGAATCAATTCTGGGTGAATTTGTTTGGTACCTACTGTGTGCCAAGGACTACGCCAGGTACTCTTGAGGATATAAAGATGAGCAAGACATGTTTCTTGTCTTCAAGAGCATCGTACTCCAGACAGGGATCAGGTGGAGGCATATGTTTAACACAGTTAAGAGAAACAAATGGCAGCATTGAATCATTATATTATATCAAAGGTCTTAATAGATTCAGCTTTGGATGAAAGACTGTCAGAGAAGATCTCAAAAATCCTTTTCCTCATTAAGTTTCCATAAGGCTGAATATTGGAGGAGGAGCTTGGAAAAACAACTTTTTTGAAGAGTCATTGTTGAGGAGGCTGGGATTGGCTCAGCGGGTTGTGCACTTATCTTGTAGCCTCAGAGACCGAGGATCGAATCCCAGCCACGGCCTGTGTGGACCCATATGCTGAATTGGGGTGTGCCCCCTGTTTGGTTCTCACCGGGATGAGCTTCCCGTGCTGGAGGCCCCCGACTGGTTCCTGCCCTGAGCTACCTCGTGCCCACTAGTGGAATGAAACTATGTAGAAAACTAACAGCATGCAACTGTGGAGACTGCTCTGGGTCCTCCCCCTTCTCTGTCTCTCTCTGTCTCTCTGTGTGTGTGTGTCTCTCTCTCTCTCTCCATCAAAAACAATAAAAATAAATCTTAAAAAAAATTTAAAAGTCACTGTTTTTTGCCAAGCTTCCCAAAACATTTTTTAAATATCCATTAGTGTATATGATAAAAAAAAAAAACGGAATTCTGCTGAATTTGAGTTATATAAAACAAAGCACGATGCAAAACTGCACACTTTTCTTCATAAGAACCATTTTTTAATGGGACAGAGATTATTTAAGGGTATTTCTTATCGCATACATGTGATCAGCAATATGTATAGGGTTTACATTTATTTTACTTCAAATCCTAAACTTGTACCACTTTACTAAAATATATTAATGCTATTAGTTTAAACATCATAAACTTTTTTTAATAAGGTGTTAAAATAATATTTATTCTTCAACCTTGGACCACTAGTGTTTTAGATCACTGATTTAATATCTATTTTTTTTATCATATGCTATGCCTAATGCTGTTCAATAGAGGCTGAAATTAAACTGTAATTGTAGTCCCAAAATACAGGTTTTTATTTTAGTTCTTCATCACTCACAGAAATACTTAAGGGTAAATAGAAGTCTGATGCTTGAAATCCCAACTCTCCCAGCACGTGCTTAAACCTCTCTTGCTTTGCATACAGACCCTTGGCCCCATCCCATTGCCCCACATCAATGCGGGCTCAGATCAGCGTAGAGGTGACAGATGGAGCATTCCCTTAAGGAGCAGTGCTGAGTGATTTCATTTTCATGAGAGAAGGAAGCTGTCAGAAAAATATTCTCCGCATTCTCCATTCAAACTATTTTATTTTCAGCAAGGTGTCACCTGTAATATTAATTTATACATGTGCAAAACTCACAAGGTATTTTAGCTGCATGAAAACAAATGAAATAAAGTCATCCAAATTTTAAAAAATAAAATTTCTTATGGAAGCCAGATGGCTCAGTGGGTTAAGCACTCACTTTGCAGCCCCGGGGACCAAGGATTTAATCCCAGCCCTGGCCCATTCGGACCCATATGCTGAATTGGGGAGTGCCCCTAGTTCAGTTCTCACCGGGGTGAGACCCCGGCCCAGTCCCTGCCCTGTGCAGCCCCGCCCACCTGTGGAATGAAACTATGTGGAAAAACCAATGATGTGCAACTATGGAGACTGTTCTGGGCCCTCCCCCTTCTCTCTGTCTCTGTTTTTGTATCTCTCTCTCTGTCAAAAACAATAAAAATAAATCTTTAAAAAATAGAATTTCTCGTATCTTCATTCCTCTGGTGGGGGGAGAGGGAAACTCAAGGATTTAAAATTTCAGGGGAAGCTGGGATGGCTCAGCAGGTTAAGCACTCGCTTTGCAGCCCCAGGGATTGAGGATCGAATCCCAGCCACGGCCCATGTAGACCCATATGCTGAACTGCTGTGTGCTTCCCATGCAGGAGGCCCCCAGCCAGTCCCTGCCCACCTGTGTGGAACAAAACTATGTCGAAAACCAATAAAGTTCAACTATGGACACTGCTCTGGGCCCTCCCCCTTCTCTCACTCTGTCTCTCTCTGTGTCTTTGTCAAAAACAATAAAATAAATCTTTAAAATTTCATTCCAGTGGTTTTACACAACAAAACCTCTCCTATTAGCTCCCATTTAAATTGGTGGGTTTACAAGAGTACAAATGACCAGTTAAAAGTACCACAGCATTAAGAAAAAAAATAATTATTTCTGGCGTTTTCAATACAGAACCTATTTCCAAATCACTCAAAAACACTTTACACTTAGAATATTGTAAATTTCTCCAAAAATGTTACCTTACCAACATCTATGTCTACTTTGTGAAACGGAGAAAACACGTATATGTTTAACCCTAGTTCACTTGAGGGTCAAGAAGACAGAAAGAACAAACCCAGAGTCCTTCAAGGACAGTGGCTTTCCTTACTGGAACGAGGCAAATAAAATCGATTCCCTGATAATGCATTTAATTTCTCTCTCAGCAATTAATTGTGTATCCATGCTTAATAAGAATAACACAAACAGCCAAGCTATGCATGTGACAAATGAAACTTTTTTTTCTTTGACCTTAAGCTACATGCATTTCCACAGTGGTGGGGCTCATCCTGGATAGAACTCCTTCCTTGAATCCCACAGTAATTCACCTCCTTTATCGATCCCTACCCCTGATTAAGAGGAAATGGCATTCTGCCCTCTGGATATTCTGTACCCACTGCCTGGATTTTAACTGAGGCCTCAAGTTTTGTGTTTAATGGGCGCTGGGGACATTGCCTTCCGACCATCCTCATTTTGAATCCTCCTAGGAGATTCTTCAAGTACTTTTTTGAAGTTTGTCATAGAAGAGAGATGCTATGAGAAGTAATGATGTTTCCACTTACTTCCGTTTTTGCATAGCTTAGCAGGACCAGGACTCAGGCGAAACATCCCTGGATTGGCCCCATGCCTACAAGAGCCCTCTCTGTTTGTTCTGGCCTCTTGGTTTATAAACTCCTACCCAGCTCACCAGCCCAGGCCAATCCCACATCACCATGCAAAGCCTTCACTGATAACTGCAGCTGCCTCCCGGAAGCCAGCCTTTCTTCTAACCTGACACCACACTATAGCCCTTATTACGCCTTTTTATACTGTACATTGTTACTTTATGTGTTACTGGTTTCTCTGTAACTGGATTCTAAGCAATGTGAAAGCTTAGAATCATCCACTTCTTTCATATTTATCCCCTAGAGTGTCAAGCAAAATGCATACAGGATGTTGAATAAACCTGCAGGAGATTGATTGATTATTACCTGTTTCACCTATTAAGTAAAGGCGGTGAATAAGTGGATAAAATAATGGCATTTCTTCATCTTACTGCTTCTCTGGGTGAAAAAAAAAAAAAGAGAGAGATTTGGTACTTATTGAGTCTGAAGAACTGTAAAAACAGGTTCGCACTGTCTCACAACACCGATAGGACTCCGTACATCCTAACTTGATCATAGAACTCGGCATTGTGAAAATATCATTTCTCTTTTGCCATGAAGTCCTTTCAAGTTTGAGTACATTATCCAGGTTTGATTAAAATGAAAATTTACCAGGGCATAATTGATATGTGTTTAACTGAATTATTCACATTATAAACAGGTGGAGCAAGATAGGTCATAGGATGAGTCAAAATTGAATATATTTAGTTCCACTATTTTTCTGGTTCTCTAAACATGAATATGACCTCTAGAGAAAGTACCTCTGGATTCTCTTAGTGTTTAGATATATTTCTGACATCTGTATCAGAAGGTAATAGGTTATGTGTTACATAGCCCATTGCTGGGAGAAAGAAAAATTACTCCTGCAATACCAGGGTAGTACTCTTTGTGCAGAGTGGGGCTGTGTTTTCATCGGTGTTGAGTCCTTGTACCAAACACAGCAAGGAAAGGGAATTTCAACCCAGAAGACAGACTTAAAGGCTGCCATCCACACCTGGGTTTAGTTAGTAGCTGCTTTCCTCAACCACAATGCCACCTCTTATTCCATCAAACTGGGGGTCCTGGGAAATATTCCAAAGCAGCCAGAATTTGTTATTTTTTCCAAATGGCACTTTTGTTTGGGTACTAGAACAATGTTAAAATGTAGCCTAGCTTATCTCTGGGTCATCGAATCTTCCCCATGGTTTCTATTTGTTGAATAAAACTGACTCCTATCACCGAACACGTGGGTTTGGAAGGACAGCAGCACTCACCTTCCTCAGCTCAGCTGGCTGGAGCACGGGGTTGGTGAGGCCTGTCTCATACCTGGCCTTCAGACAAACAAGATACCTGTGCCCCAGGCCAGCGCCTATTCAGACCCATCAGTTGTGCTGTGCCTTGGTCACTGCCTACACCCTTAATGCTCACCTGCCCTTGTTCACACAATGAGACAAGCCAGTGTGAACGGCTCAGAAATGGGAGGAGCAGCATAGCTCACAATGAAGATCCTACTAATGGTGGGTGTCAATATCTGTCTCCTCATTCTCCTCGTCATAGCAATCAGTTATGGTGCTAAGTGTGGGCCAGGGGTCCTATTTAGGATTTCATTAACTTTACCTTATTTATCTTTACTTTAAACCAAACTTGTCCAACCCCCAATCCGCAGGCCATGTGCGGCCCAGGATGGCTTTGAACACAGCACCACACAAAGTTGTAAACTTCCTTAAAACATGATGAGATTTTTTTGTGTGACGTTTTTTTCAGTTCCTCAGCTACCATTGGTGTTCATGTGTTTTATGTGTGGCCCAAGACAATCCTTCTTCTTCCAATGTGGCCCAGGGAAGCCAAAAGTTTGGGTACCCTGCATTTAAACCTTCTGAAGGAGGTATTATTATTATTCACTCTTTAGAGATACGGTAGCCAAGATTCAAAGTTTAACTAACTTAATTAAGGTCATATAAGCTAATAGGCATTGCATCAGAACTTGGAGGCAATCTGACTACACAGCCTAACCTATTTCATATAACTCATATTAATCTGTTTTACTCAAAAGACTAACAACACCACTGGATAAGGACATTATAATAATCTATAATTTGAATAGAAACACCTGATGGTAAACATCTGTAGGCCACAAATGTCTATACATCCAATCTGCATTAGAAGGATCTGCCATGTGTTCCATAAACGATAAAAATGCAAACATTGTCAGAGCTGAGATAAGAAATCCCTTTGAGAAATCTAATATATAGAACTGTCACAATGTAAATACTTAGATTGTGTAAGAAATCATGCAAGCGCTACTCAAAAGTAGAGTTCGCAATCCATCCATATGAATGGTGCAAGGGTGAAATGCTGGAGCAAGAATACGTCACTGTCCTCAATCCTAAGGGAGCCCAGTGTGGCACTGTGCATGACAGAGACAGACCCACAGCTTCTCCAAAGCTGGGACTAGCCAATAGATCTGGGGCTGTATTATACCAAAGACCCTGGCCTCCCCAAGTGGAGAGGGAGCCTGGGAGAATCTCGGAAGGAGACCAACGGCCAACACAGAACACAGTAGCTTCGTGGAGTAAGTAAGCGGCAGAGATTGGTCACCTTCTGGAAACAGATGAAGGTGGCTCTGGACAATGCGACCCCACCAGCCTGGTGGCTCATTATGTATTTAAAATACAGAGATTACATGTAAATGTTTATGTTAGTAAGAGTGCTTAGACACAGACAAGGTCCCTAATACAGCTAGAAGACATGACCCTCCTTTGCCAAAGAGTATGTTCTATCAATTAAATGGGTAAATAGGCCATCTGTCCCCCACTGTGGGGAAAGAAGGGCCTCTTGTGACCCTCTATTGATTAAGTCTGCTGGGGAATGTTATTTGCAATCTCATTGAATAATGGAAATCAGAAGGTAGCTGTCATGATTTCTAAAAACAAACTGCTGGCAGCTGAGACAAATCATAGCCTCTTTAGTCTCTTACTGTTCTCAGTTCCCGGTTCACGTGTACCTTAGAGTTCTCTGTTTCTTACATCAGTTTGCCGTGCTGTCACAGGTAGTAAAAATGAGTAAAAGTGGTCACCTGAGTGACCCTGCTTTAGAAACTGTGTTCAAGTAACCATTATGCTGACCATTACTTCTGAACTATGCATTATTTAATAAGGAACACAACTTCCAAAAGGGCACGCAATTAAAAACAGATCCCTACAGCAGCTGCTGTGATTATGACCGATACACACAGAAATCCAACCACGCAGGAGTCAAAAGAAAAACAGGCTGCTGCCAGACAGAACATTGTTCAATCCTGTTTTTGCATTGTGTCCTTTGACTTGCTAAGTCAGCCAGCCATGTGTGTGGAGCCATGGTTCTCAAAGTGTGCTCTGCAAAACAACAGCCTCAGAGCACGTGGGAATGCCGTGTTTCAGACCCCAACCCAGACCTTCTGAAGGTGGGCTGGGCAATCTGAGTTCTAACAAGCCCTCTGGGTGATTTTGACACGTGCTACACTTTAAGAACCACTGGGTAGGGGCCAGGGAGCAGCCTTTATGGTAAATCTTCCTAAGATGCTACAACCATGGGTTGCAAAAAGCTATCTTCAGAAGACTCTGGGGAGAAACCTGTCTTGAAACCAAGTAAAACCACTGCAATCTTTAGGGTGAATAAGTAGAAAGAAGAGCACAGGACTTTTCCTTATGCAAATGTCTTTATTTCTTTATTTACCTACACCCTGATTTGCTCTACAACGGTTTTCAGACAATGTCTTCAAATATATATATATAGCATCCATTCACAATCCATTGTCTTGAAAAGGCTCCTTACTGCTTTCAAAACAACCTCATTATTCAAAACACCCAAAAGATCAGCATTCATCACTAAGTGAGCTCTTGAGATGCCTCCAGTAGTCACCGTAGGATTTCAGACCTCGAAAAGCTAGGGAAAAGAAAAGTGAGAAAGATTCCAATTTAAATTAATCAAGTTAAAAATCTATGCCACCCAATAGAGTCAGGACGCTCCCTGGGCAGCCTGAACAGACGCTCACTACAGATTCTAAGCTACTACCTGTCATGAAGAACCACGGTCTGCAGAGTGTGTGGTGTGAGAAGGCTTCCTAGTAAAGCGTTTTTGGAAACTCGTGACTTCAGCCCCTTTGCTGGTCCAAGAAGGGGCTGTAAGCTACCAAAATTCACTGTACAGCTATGAGTATTTGAATGACTATCTAGCAGCACTGTTTCAACTTTTTTCCAAGTGATAAATGATCTCAAGAAATGAAAAGGGAAGTTACCTATCAGTAAGGGATTTATTAAGTAAATTAAGGTCTGATTGTCTAATTAAAAACCAAGCAGCTGTTTAAAAAAGGTTTCAGGGAATGCCAAGATGGCTCAGCGGATTGAGTGCTCACTTTGCAGCCCCAGGGTCTGAGGATTAAATCTCAGCCCCGGCCCCTGCAGGCCCATATGCTGAACAGGGGTCTGCCCGCAATTCAGTTCTTGCCGGGGCCCATGCGGAAGGCCTCCAGTCCAGTTCCTGCCCTGCGCAGCCCCGCGCCCACCTGTGGAGTGAAACTATATGGAAAACTAATGCTGTCAACTATGGAGACTGCTCTGGGCCCTCCCCTCTCTGTCTCCTCCCCCTTCTCTCTCTCTCTCTCTCTCTCTCTCTCTCTCTCTCTCTCTCTCTCTCTCTCTCTCTCTCTCGTCAAAAAACAATAAAAATAAAATCTTTAAAAAAGATTTCAGAGTTCTCCATCCTGGACAAATATAAGAATCACCTGGTGATCACTTAAAATATAACAATGTCAGGGCGCTACCCTGATTCTGTCAGTCCTGGATGGGGTTTGGGCATCCATATTTTTGAAAAGCTGTCCACGTGATGCTAACATACAGCCAGGATGGAGAATCCTGGGGTAGATCTGGATTAACCAATGTGGAAAATTCTCCCAGATATACTATTACATGAAAAAGAAAGTCATAAGACCCAGATCTACTAATAAAATTCTGTTTGTGATTTTATTAATATGTGCATTTGACTGTGGTTTCTTTCCATTTCACACTAGTTGCTTATTCACTGCTTAAACTTTTAAAAATGAAAATGTGCTCATGTCTTTTACTTATTTACTTTTTAATTTTAAGCATCTGTTTAGAGAAAGTGTGAATTGATTTTTTAAAAATGAGGAAACACATGAAAATAGGAACTCCCAAAATATACCATAGCTCCTTCTTTCTCCCCTTCTCGCTCCTGTTCCTTTCCTCAGAGAGTATAAAAGTGAAATACACATGTTTATCCCACCTACTCAGTCCCCATGATTTCCAGTAGCTGAGAGTGAGGTGAGGGAAGGAGCAGGGAGGGAGCTGAGAGATACGGTTCATTCACTGATGCGCTCATTCATTTTGCAAACACTTATTGGGTTCCCAGGCAGGTCCACGCCAAGTGCTAGAAATAAGACAACAAACAAGACCGCCATGCCCTTATGGATATTATGAATATAATTCTGCTCTTGTGGAGTTTTGTTACATTAACAAAGAAACTTAGTCTGTCAGAGAAGTGAGAAAAGATTTTCCAAGGTGTAGGTGGCTGGACCTTCATCCTGTAGGTAATGTTAGCCATTAGAGTTTAAGAGGAGGAGTGTGACATTACCAAATCTGAATATGTGTGTGTGTGTGTGTGTGTGTGTGTGTGTATACACATACACACACACACACACACACACATGCTGTGAGCTTACGGGCCAATAAGCATGGACAACGCCCATTTTCTCCAATACCTCCACTCAGGGTCACTATATGATAGAATACCCACCATCTCTCAGCCTAGGTGAGTGGCTCTTCACAAACAAATCAGAGCTGGCTACAGCGGCAAAGGGTGGACTGAAGGAGTCTGTCTTTCAATGTTTCATTACCTATTTACCGTTGAATAAGATTTCACATCAAATGTTACCTCCTGCTGAGTTTATTGACTAGGCTCATTTATCTGTTCATCTAAATAGATGAGCCTGGAAATGGCAGGTTTACCTTTTCAAAGTTTACTGTTAATAAAGTCCATTGTATGTAATAAATAACTCACAAGATGCTTGGCTTCATGGACAATTAGTAGAGTCTCTTAGGAAAAAATGTATCTTCATAAACATAGCTGGGTAGGCGAAGACTTTCAGCATAATAGGATGCCTCACAGCACTTCACTTACTTAACATAAAGGTCAATTTTAACCATTTGTAACCAGGACACTTCCTCATGGGAAGAAATAACCTAGCCCACCCACAGGTGGATTTCTATTTAAATGTCTCATTTGATTGCTTCGAGAAGTAGTCGTATATACTACAGACTAACCTCTATCCTTCACAAATAGAAAATTAACTTTCTAGGTAAAGTTAACTGGAAAAAACATGAGAGAGAAATTATATCTGACACCATCCCTTGAAAACCACAATGTATCTATGTGGACATTAATGTGCATGACCTCCAAGCATTGATGTGCTATTTTTAACTTAGAATGTTTGACCTTTGCTCAAAGTAAGACATATGACTAGTGTTTGGAGGAACTGATTTGCTCTAATTGTAAAGCTAAGGGGTGAAAATATTCTAGAAAAGTAGGAGAAAAATCTAAGTTCTTTATATAACATAAGTGAACTGGTTGAAACTGCTTTATAAAACATTTAACTATGGGCTTCCCAGTCAACATTTCCAGAAGGCCCTCTCGTTCTTAATTCTTTTCAAACTAACAATCTCTATCTGAGAGCTGAACCCTGCTTTTCTTTGGTTTATGCAACACGGGAGCCAGGGAGCTGGCACTGTCACTTTTATGTAGGATGGAGTCATTCTGGGCTTGCTGTCCTGCAGTTACATGTCCCATTACCCATGGATACTACTATCATCTAAAACCATCACCTTGCTATAGGAATTAAACAATCACCTAAGTGACCACTCTGTCCTCACGCGAACCCATACATGAAGGGTGTATGCATGCATGTGTGTGTGTGTGTGTGTGTGTTTGTGTGTATAAGAGACAGCAGCGCCTCTAGAAAGCTCAGATTGTTAAAGTCTTGTTCTGTAACTCTCAAACTTGTTTTCACTCCCAACACACCTAATACGAGACACTTCAGTCAGGAGAAATGGTTCCCAGGGAAGGATGTGGGAGGCAGGCACTCACTCATAGAATCCTGTCATTTGAAAAGCATCTAAGGTCATTTGGATAAGTCAACACCCCCACCCCCACCCCCGGGACATGAAAAGAGCATTCAGTGTCCCAAGGGCTCAGGCCACAGGGCAGCCCCTGCCCCCAGCGGGCAGCGGCTCCGGACCCCTGACAACTCTCCTCTGAAGTTAAACAGCTGGCCAAAGGTCTCACACCAATCAGCCAAGGAGATTAAAGCAGCACACAATAAGTTGTAATGAGCGAATTCGCGTTCGTGGGGCTCCAGGGTCAGCTGGAAGGTGGGCTGAGAGCCTGTATCCTCTCAATTACCTTTGAAAGACACGAACTTTTCAAGCCCTGGTATTCTGATCAATAAAGACATTTGCTTCCACATACTGCATGCTCGCTCCCTGCCAGGGTACGATCTTAGTTATGACATCTACTGTAACCCACGCCCCACCCCCCACACCACTAAGTCACCCACTCCTTGTGACTTGGTCAAGGGTGTCAGGAGCAGCGCCTTGATGTGCCGACCCCTGTCCCAGCCATTGTCCTGGAGCCGTGGGCTCTGCCTAAGAGTGTCACAGGTCATTCTTAGATAGGGGCCCTCCAGAATCACGAAGACAGTAAGGAGAGCACTGGCCAGTCGGGGAGCGAAGAACAGCAGACAGAAGCCAGGTCCAACTGGGTAGAAACCAAGCCCATCCTTCAGGGGACCCAAGAGGTTCCGAGGTTCCCTCTGGCAGCTCAAGGGGGCCCAGGACATGGTCTGGTCCTGGTGGAACCCTTCACTTGCATTTTCTCTCAATCCATCCAGCAACCTAACACAATGTGAATATCCCCCATTTTACGAATAAGCTGATTCTGTGGCAAAATTAATGCAAACAAGTTGTGAGAATCTCCACTAAGCACTGAACACTTCCACCCCACCCGTCAAATCCTGGCCTACTTTTGGCACCAGGGCAAGGGAAGGAGCCAGTGGGGCTGATGGGAACCAGCATAGCTGTATAAGGGGAGGATCGAAGAAGGAAAGGAGAAGATCCCCGTGAAGGTTCCCCTTTCTCTAGACGTGGGTGCTGTTGGGCCATGGCTGCCAGGCTCAGAACAGAAAAGAGATGCTTTGGAGAAGAAAGAGAGGGAGATCAAAAGAGAAAAGAGGAGAGAAGGGGAGGGTGGGGAGGGGAAGGGAATTGTGAAGGGAAGGGAAGGGAAGGGAAGGGAAGGGAATTGGGAAGGGAATTGGGAAGGGAAGGGAATCAGGAAGGGAAGGGAAGGAAAGGGAATTGGGAAGGGAAGGGAAGGGAATAGGGAAGTGAATTGGGAAGGGAAGGGAAGGGAATAGGGAAGGGAATAGGGAAGGGAAGGGAAGGGAAGGGAAGGGAAGGGAAGGGAAGGGAAGGGAAGGGAAGGGAAGGGAAAGGAAGGGAAGGGAAGGGCTGGAGCCAGACACAACATGTGCAGAAATGCCATGTGGTTCAGAATGGAAACTGCTGAGGAAAATCTTAGATCCCAGGATGTGGGGGGAATATATAGAATCCTGGTTCAGCATCTGGCCCCCAGACAGGCAATCGGCTGGCATAAGAACACTATTAAAAACGTTCCAGTGTCCCTTGGAAGGTTACAGAGCTGGAGCAATAGCACACCCTCCACTGCCTCATCTCATCTTGTGTCCTCTCACCGCCACGGGGCACTCTTCCTGCTCAAAGGTCTCGGGACTTCCCTGAAGCGTCTTTGTGCCTCTTTGGCGTCCTCAGACACGGGAGCCACTTCTGCTCAGCAGCATCCTCACTGGAGAAAATTTCATCAATCTGAACACAGTCATTAAGCTGCCTCTTCGCAATCTCTCGGGTAAACTAAGGGAATTCATACAGAAGCTGGAGAGCCACGTGGAGGGACATTAAAGAGACGATTCCCGCATGTGAAGGGACTCAGACTAGATGGTCCCCCAAGGAGCTTCCCAACCAGGAAGCCTTGGATTCGATTCCTTTTATCTTTTTTGTGAAGTAGTTTTTCTCCCTAGGTCTGTCACCTGCCCAACTTCTTCATATTCTTTTAATATGTTTAAATCTCATATGCATAGAAACACTTTCTTGTCACATAAAACAAAGCCTCATTAAGTCAGAATAAGTAAGAAATCAAATCCCCTTGAGTAAGAGATCAGACTGAAAAGTATTTTCAGTTTATATCTATATATATGTCATTGCAAAAAACCCTGTAACAAATACTAAGAAATGGAATGAAAAATGAAAGATGGTGAATTGCAATAACTATTTTCATGGTACTTTATACTTGCAACATGTTGTCACACACATCACTGTATTTTGCCAATTTTGTTCAATATGTAAATGCAATTTACAGGTCATGGATTACCTGAGTAGAAATCTAAATCAAAGTCTTGAATTATCCTACTTAATTTGAACTTTTAATTGAACGAGAATGATATATAATTATCCCAAGTCTGCACCAGAGCAGTCTGAGCTAATGAGGTTCTGCTCTATTGTAGCTACAATAAACCTGACAATTTTATGGCAGCTTATGACCAGAGTGCCACTCTCATCTCCACATTAGTAATAAATATCTTCACACAGGAACTGTGTCATAACAGAGCATCCCACTTGAAAGAAGCGCCACCAAGTAAATTACCTTCTACCTCAAACACCACAGAAATGTGCTAAGAGTTCATTATAGTCTCTAAAAACACTTGCTTTGATTTCAAAGGAGTCTCAATAAAGAAGCTAATCCAAGACACTGGGCAGTCAACACGGCACAGAAAATATTACCTTTCCGTGGGTTCAGGAAAAAAAAAAAAAGAAGTCGTAATTAATCCAATTCATTGTAAATAATGGAACTGAAGTACCACATGCAGAAACCCCAGACACAGAATCCTCCGTACTGAGAAACCTGGTAACTCCGAGTGGGTCTATGAGCATCTTCACCGCCTTCGCTTTCCTCTTAAACCTGCAGGTGGAATCCGAACGATGTAGTACGCTTTCCCCAGGGTCAGAAAGACAAGGCCTTCACCTACCTTGAAAAGTCTTAAAATGTTAGCAACCATGATGGACACCGAGCTGGCTGCAGCACCGATGACTCCGGAGATCTTGTCGGGCTTGGTGAAGATGGGCGGGTCTCCATTGGCACACTTGACATCGGAAGCATCCTTCTCTATCAAGGCCTGCACGAACGTCAGCGACTGCTCCAGGGCGTAGGTGTCCCTGGAGCACGTGTCAAGGATCCGGACACCCAGAGTGATGTTGGACAGGAGATCCGGGTCTTTATTAATCTGGTCGATTGCATAAAGCATGGCCTCCAGCCGATGGATCCCCTTTTCCTTCTTCAGTTCCCCACAGGGCACCCCTCTCTCTCCCTTTGCGTGGACAGGGAAAAGACCCCCCAAAATGATGTCCCCATCCACTCGTATAGAATGGGCATACTCCTGGCTGTGAGTTCTTTGCATCATTGTGAGGATCCAGTAGAACTTGGCGGTCAGGAGGAAGAAACAAGGGCAAGAAGCTGATCGCTTTCCCTCGCATACCATTTTCTCCACGAGTGTTGTTGCAATTCAAGGCCCAAAGTCTATTCTCGCCACCAGACAAGGGGGACGGCCTGAGGCTGCACCTTCTGCAGGCTACCATCAGGGCCCATGCAGGAAAGGCTCTGTGGGTGTCAGCAAGATTTCAGTGTCACAGTGAATGTCCATCAGAGACCCTTAAGGTTCAATTTTCTTTCCATATAGAGTCAGCGTGCCTGGAATGGCGCTATGTTTAGAGTAACAGCTGAGGTTCTGATGTTGGCTTGAGGTCAACAATTCACACCCTTGAAGTCAGCCCTGAAGCAGAAGTATTCCTGGGGGCAGAAAAAAAAGGGAGGGGGGATTCAGTTCAATGGCTCTACATTGTTCGTATTTTGAGGGCCTATTAATACCAACCTCTTTTTTGTCCTTGTTGTTGTTAATTTCCTCTATTGGGCAAGAAGCTAATTTTTCTTTTTTTTTTTTTTTTGTCCCATGAATCTGAACACCTGGCCCCACTGCATCTCTAAACAGAGAGATTGATGACACGTTTGGAGCAAGGAAAACAGAAAGCTATCAGAAACTAGGCTGATTCTCCCAAGCCAAGAAATATTTTTATTTACCAGTTCATTTCAAAAAATCCAATTTCTGGGCAGGTAACAATCCTGTGATTGATGGTGTTATTTCTTCCCAAACCTGTTTTTACTTTTCACTGAATTTAGCATTTAAATTTGGTCCACAAAATCATAATGAAAGGTCATTTTCTGTGATGTATTCAACAAACCAGTCCTCTGTTAGTGACATTGGGGTGGGAGGTGGGGAGGGGGGCCTCAGATTTCCCAGCAGGAAAAAAAAATGATTATTCAATCACAAATAAAAAAGCAAGAAATCCACCCAAGGAGCCCAAAGTGTATCAGTTGCATAGCTTGTGAAAAGATTTTCCCTAGGATGTCAGCTACTTCATATAAATGATCGTATTGTTCCCTGATAACAAAACAAAGACTTGAAAATTAAACACACTGGGCGGGTTATATGTGAAAATATTCCTATTGTCGTTGTCAGAGTTTCCCATTAAATTTGTCAGGGTGGACGCAATGGGGGTGCATACAGTTCTGAAGTAAACACTCCTTGATCCTGGAATCACTAAGATCGAATCAGAGTTGGAGAGCAACTGAAGAGCTTCTTAATTTTGCCTGCCTCAGTGGGGAAAACAGCTATTTCATCATGACTGGAAATAACCTAAGTGCAAATGCTGGAAGCAAATCTATAGAAAAAGAAGTTTATTCTAGGACCTTCGCTCTTAAAGAATTCCATAAGACTCTCTCAAAGAACTCTTGAGGAGGTCTCACTAAAACCAAGAACTGAGGTTAAATGAGGGCATCTGGTATTTGAACACACCTATAATTAAGAGAATCAACAGCACCCACTTATTTTGGCAGCATGTTTGAGCTAATGCCCATTTCTAACAAGATAGATAGATAGATAGATAGACAGATAGATAGATAGATAGATGATAGTTACATAGATGATAGATACATAGATATAGATAGATGATAGAAAGATAGATACACAAATACATAGATATAGGTAGGTAGATGATAGATAAAATAGACGATAGAAAGATAGATGATAGATAGATGATAGATAATAGATATAGATACATCGATGGATGGACGGGTGAATGAATAGATAGATAAGATAGATACATACAGATAGAAATAGATAGATAGATAGATAGATAGATAGATAGATAGATAGATAGATAGATAGATAGATAGATAATTTGAGATCTGAAATTTGAACAAGTTTCCTCTACCCTAGCCAATGAACATCTGCTTTTATCTTCCATCCACTGGTTCAATTTCCAGTTCATGACGTTTTCATTCTGTCCTCCCTGTCCCAAAGGAAAGAATGGTGCATCCCTATGGACAACTAAACATATGTCCAAGAGTCTTCAGAGAAAGCTGCCCACTTTTCACTTTCAGATTAGAACAGGGGGCTCGTCATAGCCCACCACCCTGGATTTCTGAGTCTTCAGCCAGAGAGAGACAGCCAACAGCCCACTCCCCTGAGCTAGATCTATTCTGCCTGTAACAAGCATTCCCTGCCTCCTCACACATGCTAAGCCCAAGATTTCCTCGATTCTGCCCCAAAACACTTCATCCTTTTCTGACTTTTCTCACCATTTGACTGATATTCCTTCATACTCAATTCTCCCAGCAACTGCTTCTCTCCTTCAGAAAAATCTGTGATCCAACAACAGCCTAACCTCAGGCATTCCGTGAAAGGAAACAGAAAGTTAACTTGACCTTCTGGATACAACCATTAAAGTGATGGCCCACAAATTACACAGGCCACCCATTCAGGGAAGTAGGATTGTGTTTTACAGTTTCACAAGGAAGACCGGTTAGAAGACAGTAAAACCTCATTAACTCTGACAGCTAATTCAGAACATTCTCCTGGCAAGGCTGACTCTTCGCATATCCCTTCAGACAGAGAGCAAGATCAACAGATACATGAAGGAGGGATGTCTAGTTCGGGGGAAAGAAGGGGTCTGTTTTCTCCAAAGGCCGGCCTTTCTTTATTTCACGGAGCCATCTCCCAAGTATTTAAAACACTTAAGAAAATAAACAGTGTTCAATTATAGATGAATGTCAAGACGGTCCATCTGTTAACAGCACATCATTCTTACCTTCACAGGCGGCATTAACCTAGTTGCACTTGCTGTATAGTCCTAGAAGTAACAGAATTGCAAAGTGCTCATGTTTGCAATAATTTTTAGTCTCTTTAGCATCTCAAAGGTCTGCCCTGTGCTCTGAGGTAAGGAAAGGTTGGGGGATGAATCGCAGTGAGGCAGGAATTAGTTGTGTTTAGTGGATGAACACCTTTAATCGGAAAACGGGAGCTTCCTTTCAGTGATTATTGCTTGGACACCTCACTTCAATTTTTTGCTTAAGTTCCCGCCTTCATCACAGAGAACGAGTGGCCCACAACCTCTCTAGAGCTGTTTTCTTGCCTGTAAAAAGGTGACAGAACCTGCCACATAACACACACGGAAAGCACAGTGGCTGGCCCGGGGCTAGTGCTCAGTACACGGGCGCTAGCCCTGCTCATCTAGTCTGCAATTCATTTTCCACAAAAGTAAAGCAACTTCTTCCACATTTTGGTGAGGTTGTCACTGAATTCTATCACTTTAAAATTAAAACTAGAGCTCCTTATAAAATATTGGAATATTGAGGTTATTTCAAAATCTGATATACTGTCATAAAAATCACAAACTTGACAGCTGGGAGGTTGAGTTTCTGTTTTCAATCCTAAGGAAAATATATTTGAACGTGTGTTGAAAACTACATAAATTCGGTTTCATTGTATAACCACGCGTTGCCTAATCTTGCTCTTGCGCAATTCTTGTGAATGTCAATCTGAGCTCATTCTAATTGGAGTCCATGAATTTTAAAGAAATAATGACCTTTTCGTGCTCTAGAACCCGACAGCTCTGATTCCTCTCCTCTGCTGGATTTGAAATAAAACCGTTTCTCTGAAGCTGACCTTCCTCTGGGGGTTGGTACAAACCTCACCTGGGCTGGATGGACTTCTGCAAGGAGGTGTGAGGTCTGCACCCCTGAAATGGACCGCTGAGGGGAGCATATGCCTCGCACTACTTCTGAGCCCCAGGAGAGGCTTCGCAACCTGGGAAGAGGCTTAACCATTAGCCCAGGAAGCCATTCCTGTCCACTCCCTCCAGCTCATCCTAAATAAATGTCACATCATGTGTCTTCAGCACTTACGTCTAGCTGGGCTGGGTCTGCTGGACAGCACCCCCCACAAACATACACACACACACACACACACACACACATACACTGGAACTTGTGTCTCCCAAACAGTGTCCTAGTCTAGCTGTTTCCTGAAGATCCAAGAACAGCTCCGGCAGGGGTCAGGGCCTTGGATTCTATGCCTTTTTATTTTCTACAAACCTTCTCAAGTCCCCAATGCCTAGCTTTGAATGGCATTGAAATTCAATGTGTCTGTTGAACTCACATACACGATGATTAGCTCTATGTAAACAAGAAAAGGAGGTTCCGAAAGGTCTGGGCCAAGCTTGGGGCTCTGTGCTGCTAAGTGGTGTCACAATCAAAATCCTCAGGCCCTCCAGGTGGATCCTGTCTCTTGAGAAGGTCCCCAAGGCCGCAGAGACGGACTGTGACAGCACATGTGAGGACAAAGGCCCTGCTGCTCCACCGAAATCTTTCGGAAATGTGTCTATTTTCAGTGGTTTAGCTCCAGAAAAATAGCGTGCTCATAAAGAAGGGACAACCTGGGGGCATCTGCAGGGCAGGCTGACTACTGAGTCTCTCAAAGGGTTGAGAATAGCACATACAATTTGTCCAAACACCTGTAGAAGCCTGGTTTCTGGCCAGCCGGATGCCAGTGAGAACAAACCCACCGGCCCACGTAGGATTGCTCAGTGAATCTCGTTGCACTGGGCAAGTGCTTTTGAGACATAATGAGGTAAAAATCCTCACTGAAGAAAACCATTAGCCCAAAACTGTTATTTTTTTTTCCCCCTTTGGAAAAAGGCCAAACAGCATCCCCATGCTGAATTCCATTCAGCTTTCACACACACACACAAAAATAGGTTAAACAGAACATTGCCATCCACTCACAAAATTGCACACCCAGCAGTTTCCCTTGAAGCTGCCCACACTCCCAGCTCCGTGGGGTTGTTTCAGAGAATGCATCATATTCGCCGATCACCTCCTCTTTGCAAAGACATGCAGGGCCCCGGAACCTTGTGGGGAATAGAGTAAGGAGAGCTCAGACAGAATGCTCCCCTGGCCATGAGGCCTGGAATCGGATCCTTGTCTGACAGCCACTGCTTAAAACATGTCACTTCACCTCTGCATGTGCCCATTTCCTCCTCAGAGAAAAGAGATGGACCATGAGATGTCTACCGTGTCCTCCAACGTCTCCTTCTGGGGTTCTAGTATTTCACAATAAGGGAATGTGAGATGACGCTCACACACCACAGCTAAGCTTTGCCAAGTGAACACAATCACCGAGTCTGACTGAAAGCCCAGTGACGTTGTCTCCACCAGGGAGAGAGGGTTAGGAAAGGGTTTCTGGACAAGCCAGCCTCCTGTTAAGAAAATCTGATACACGAGAAGTTCGCCTTACTAAACAGATACATTAAAAAGCGATTATGTGCATTGCAAAAGAATTCACTATAGATTTCCTTTAAATAGTCAACTCCCCTGTGCTTTTCAAATGCAATCTGATCTAGTAGAATTCAATTTGCCCAGTTTTTTTTCAATAACACAGGTATTGCCTAAAAAGACCATATTTAAAGTAATGAGAAGCCACTTTTATAATATGTATCATATAAGAAGAGGGAAAAAGGAAGTCAGGATAGTTCAGCAGGTTGAGGACAGCAGGATAGTTCAGCACTTGCCTTGCAACTGTGCAGTCCGGGGATCAAATCCCAGCCCCAGCCCATGTAAACCCACATGCTGAATTGCAGCTCAACTGGTAGCACCAGGATGGCAGCAAAGGTTCTCACTTCCCATGAGGGAGGCCCTGATTTGGTTCCTGCTCCACATGGCCCCACATCCACCTGTGTGGAATGAAACCGTCACAACTAATGTATAGCCATGGAGACTGTCCTGGGCCCTCCCTCCTTCTCTCTCTTTCTCTCCTTCTCTCAAACACTAAACCTTAACAAGAAAAAGAAAAGGGACAGGAGGTAAAAACAACATTTATTGAATGCCTACTGTATAACTAGAACCTCACACATGTTACATCATTTCCTTGACAAAATACACCTGTGAGGTTGGCCTCACAGCCTTCAGTTAGGATACAAGAAACCTAAAAACAGAAATCAATCGTGTATGAATGTGTCCAAAATCTTGAGCCAGAATTCAAACTCAGAATTGCTGCTACTGTGTTCTTTCTATCCACATCCCTGGGGTGCACAATACCATGGCTACTGAGCTAACCCTGATTAGAGAATATGGACTGTGAGTGTGACATTCTGGGCTCTGAGAAGTCCCTGATTCTAATCTCTCATCCCCCAGAACTCACTACAGGACATTGGGCACATCACTTAACCTGGGGTCCGTTTCTTCATTGCTAAACCGAAGAATGATTTCTGGCCACCACCCAAGGTTGTGAAATGAAATGATACCATGTATCCAAAGGTACCTTCTAAACCTCTAAGAAGGTACAGGGATATTATAGTTTAACAATCAGTCCTAGGACTCAAATATTTTGCTTAAATATTGTACTTAGACAACCTTAAAAAAAAAAAAATGCTTTCCCACCACACTCCGGCTGATCAGATCTTAACAAGTCATGTGTCCCAGAAATGGAAGGAAAACCAGGAAAAAGAACACAAGAGGAAAAGACTATGGATGTGTAATCTGACCCGGGGAGCTGAAGATCATGGACGCTTGGAGCATCGAAAGCACTAGTTTGAAGGATGTAGTGACAGGACAGTCTTCTGCAGTGAAAAGAGGACAACAGAAAACCTTCCTCAGTTGTGTTCCAGCTATAACAGACCTTCTCCCACTAAGAGTCACTCCCATTGGAAAAGTTAGCCCATAAACAGCCCGCAGGTGTCTACCTTTCGGCGTAACCTCGTCTGGAAAAGTATGAAACTGGCCACACAGGTGCTCCATTATCCTCGCCTACCCTTCTTGGACCTCTCCTATTCTTCCCACTTGTGCTCACCTGCTCCCACCTCCCCCAGACCTGGCTCCCCCACCACCTCCCAGTCCTGATGTGTCCTACAGGTCAGAATCTTAAGACCTGGTTCTCTCATTACCTTGGCCCTCCTCAAGAAGTGAGTAGACTCATTAACCCGTATCAAAACCTGATGATGCATGACTGACACCCCCAGCTGGAACATATGCATTTATAAGAGAGTTTCCAGGAGATCCATCGTTTCCTTACCAGAGAAATGTCTCTAAGAGAGGTAAAGAGTGGCAATGTAACCAGCCAAAGCTGGGAACGCTCCTGAGTCGGGACAGAGCCTCTCAGCAGTGCGCCTTAAAGCACCCCGGCCACAGTGCCTGCCACTGAGAAGGAGGTCCTAGCATCAGCATGCATCATATTCAAGGTCCTGAGTCAGTCAGCAAGCTCCTCACAACTTGTCCAAGCACCAAGTAGATGTGAAAAGCAAAGAAAATGCCTCTCTGGGCCAAAATAAAGAAAACAGGGAGGGAGGGAGGGTAGGAAGGGAAGAAGGAAGGGAGGGAGGGAGGGAGGGAAGGAATAAATCTATTCCTAGGAGAAAACCCACTAGTAGGATGGAAACCACACAATCTCACAGGCTCTCAGCTCACATCCTCTTCTGGAACAACGCGGAGTGACCATTTCTCCTGAGCAAACTGCCTGTCAGTCTGATGATGTCCAACCAGGTTCTATCAAAAAAAACAAGTTTCCTGTACCTTCGAAAGCCAGCCTATGCAACAGACAGGGAGACAGGCCAGGTCTTTGCTGTGAATCCAGCCAGTTAAGAGAGAAATCCAGGCAACATCTACTTAAGACACTAGGACAGAGCAACTCCACTCCCTAGACTGAAGCAAGGTCCTCTTCATGCTGGGCATTCTAACTACAGGAGGAAGACAGTAGCAGAGAAACTTGGAAGGAAAAGACATCTTTGCTACCAGGAACATGTGTATACAATGTTCTGTGCCTCGAGCCGGGAAGACAATGCAACATTCTGACACAAAGATTGGCAGGCGGTGTTGCCAACATGAATGTCCGCTGGTTGTTGGCCACCTAAACATCGATTCAACAAACCTGTAGCAGTTTCCACCTGCCCAACCAACTTTCAAAAGAGCCTAACTCACCAAGACCCCTAACTCTGTCCTGCACTCACTGAAGCTCAACTCTCCCTGTTATCTACTACTTTGAGATTTAGATGTTTCTAGAATTATTCACATATTCTTAATTTGCAAAGGGAGCATAGTAAGGCAGCACTAGCTCACATTAACCAAATAGAACAAACCAAGCCTAAATAGAGGTGTGTTCTCAGCATCTTTCTCTTTATTCTGGGTAAGTCCCCTCTTACAGAATGTCCCCTCAGCTACTTCTCCCTGAATCCCTGATTTAAAAGCAAGAATGCTCTGTCTTTTATTTCAGGTCCGATACAACCCTGTAGTTGACTCTGAAATGGAAAAATTGCATTGAAAAATCTTACCTCATTTTCCCTGATGAATGTGGCTTTTCTCTTCAAAATTAACCAACCACTTATTTTCAAAAATCAAGCAATGAGTTTCAGGCAGCTGATTCTGTCTCCTACGGAGATCTTTCAAGACATTATTCACAAGCAAGTGACCAAGGTAAACTAAAGTGGTTTCTGTAGCCATTTGCAATTATTGACGATTTCATAGCGGAAAAACGGAAATGACAGTCAAGTGCAATAAACCGTTTCTCCAAGATCTACCTGCTCGTGGCTCGTTTTCGCTTTTTATTTATCTTTTTTTTTTTTTCTTTCACGCAAAATACAGGCTGTCCTCGGAAGGCATTTGTCCCGTTTCTGATTGTTCTTGTCCGTAGCTCCACTCCCAGCGCTGTTTGCCAGTTGTGTCCGTTGGCAGGATGTGTATTCAGTCGGGGCAGGCGGTGGAGACGGGAGTGCGTTCTTGAGTGTCTGCGAGCCTCCCACAGCGGCAGGTCTGCGGCAGCGGATCAGCGCACACGGCAATCGGACATGCCCTCCCCGGGCCGGGCTTGCTTGTCGCTCCGAGGACTGAGAGATGTGGGTTCCTGCAGCTGGGGGGCGGTGCTAGTGTCACCCCCACCATCCTGGGCGCACAGACGCCCTCTGGCCCCGGGCTCTGCGCTTTGGGCCCCGGGGAAACAATTCTTCAAGGAAGCGGGGAGGGCGCCGTCTTGCGCAGTTGAGTGACTCGCGCTTCCCTCTGCATTTCATTTGCACGGAGGGAGTGAGCCAGACAGACGCGCGCGCGTGCGTGCGGGAGTGTGAGTGTGTGTGTGTGTGTGTGTGTGTGTGTGCGCGCGCGCGCGCGTGTGTGATTTTATTCTATTTTTTGCCAACTGTACGGACCTCCAGGGATCTCCGTGCTGCGTGGCTGAGCAGATGGGCTGGCGGCGCGCGGCGCAGAAGGTGCTGCACCTCTACCTCCGTCTCAGCCCGTAGCCGTGCTCCCCGCCCCCGCTCCCCGCCGCATCTCTCCTTTCCTTCTGTCCCTTCTTCAGCTGCTGAGCCCGGGCTCGCGTCGAGCCCAGGGCCTGGGGAGAGAGATACCTGGTGGTGGCTCTCGCCTTTCCCGCCGCCCCATGTCCCCCACCCCGGCGCGCAGGAGGGGCCTCCAGCCTCCGCCCCACCGCACCTGGCCGCCCGGAGCGCCCACGCCCCGCGCGGGGCCGCAGGTGCTTGGAAGAAGCTGTGAGGCGCATTTGCCTTCGCTTCTTAAACTCACGATACACGAGACCATGTCTCTCCCCCCAACACACACACACACCCACACCCCGCCCCCAACAGGACGAGGAACTCCAGTGTTTTCCCAAAAGCCACGAAAGGGGGGCGCGGACACCCCAGCCTCGCCGCGCTCACTCGGCGAATGCAAACTCAAGACAGGGGGAACGCTGAGCCGGGGTCTCGATTACTCCCCAGCGACCCCCGCCGCCCCCAGGTCCTGGGTAGACATTCATCACCCCGGCCCTGCGCTCAGGAAGACCGGGGTTCCCCCCACCCCCCACCCCAACGCGTCTCCAACTTCGGAAATCCCTCCCGTTAGATTCGCGGAGCGGAGGTACCTCGTCATCTCGGCGGGCCAGTCCGGATTCCGCCAGGGCAGGTCCCGGAGGTCACCCAGGGCGGGCCCGCCGGGCAAGGGCGCCTGAAAACCTTCCGCCGCGCGCCCCCGGCCAGCCGCCTGCGCGCCAGCCCCCTGCCCGCGCCCCGCAGCCTCGCACTCGCCGGCTAAACTTTCGGGGGGCTCACATCGCCAAGCCTGGGGAGTGCCGAGCTAAGCCTCCCTGTTTCCTGGACCCCTTCGCTGGAATGCAATCATGGGTAGCCGAGCGGGGTGGCTGCCGGGTTCTTGGCAACGTAAAATCAACAGACACCCAATCAAGCTCCAACGCCCGGCCAGCCCCTCGCCCCCTGGAGCCCACGCTCCCTGGCCCCCGACTCCCGCCACCCCCGCCCGCCAGGTCGCTCCCAGACGCCGCGTGCGCAAGGCCACAGACGGTGCCCAGGGACAAGCAGACCAGGAAAGTGAGCCGAGGGGGGACGGCGCGCCCGGCTGTGCACGGAACGGTGTCAGAGAAGAAACCGGGAAGGGGGCATACAACGGGGGGCGGGGGTCTCCTGTTTCCCTCCAACACAGCATTGCGGGGAGGGGGCTTCCCCCCTGCCCCCCGCGGTCGGCACTTGCTTTGCTCGGTCGTCGTCCTGCCGCCCAGCGAGTCTTACCCTGCTCCCCGCAGAGGGCGCGGTGAGGAAGCCGGCGGGGACACCGCAGCTCCATGTCAGCAGCGCCGCCGCCGCCGCCGCCGCCGCCGCGCGAGGCGAGCGCCGCAGCCGCACTTGTGGCTGGTCGCTGGGCTGAGGGGGGCTGAGCTGGCCCTGCCGGCGCCAAGTCTCTTCCATGTGAATAACAAATACTCCCACCGGCGGCCGCGATTGGTCTGCGCCCGGCGCCTCCCGAGCCTCCGCCCGCGGCCATTCACCCGGCGCGGCGTGGGGAGCCGCGGCCGGGATCGCGCCCGGAGTCGCCAATCGATTCGCGCCAACCAGTCGTCACCTCCAGGAGCGGGAGGAGGCACCTCGGTGGGGCCGTCCCCTTCCCCCAGCCCCCGCGCGCCCCCTGGATCCCGGTGTCACGGAGCCGCCCCGACGCGGGCAGGGAGAGAGGGGCGCTCGCCCCGCGGATTCCCCCTGCGCGCTACATCATCCACGGCGGGCGCGGGGACCCGAAATGTCAACAGTTCTGATGTTGAAAATCACCCCCGGCTGCACCGCCCCGACAGAAAAGGGAGGACCCAAAGGCGGCGGGGATGGGGGGAGCGTGGCAGATGGAAGGAGGAAGGTGGCTGGGAAGGAGCCGCGGCGGCTCCGACGACCTGGAGAGCCCGGGACCCGCGCGGGAAGGCGCCGCACGACGGCCACCCACACGGTGCACGCAGTCGGGACCGCGAGCCTCGGCGCCACGTGCCAGAGCACAGCTCCGAAAACGGCCCCTGTGAAGGATGCAGGGCAGGTGCCAAGTGTCCTACACGCGCTCTTTTTATTTGTACCCCCCGGGATGCTCAAAGTAGAACCCGCCGGTACCCTTGCAAAGTTTGCCCCAAGCCGAGCGGTTGTTCGGTGGCCATTGGTGCTGCCCCGCAGCTTGGGCGATGGTCTCCCTCACCCTCGCTGCAGAGGATCTCGGGGAGCACCGTCCACCGAGCCCCCCGCCCCCGGAGCTCGAGGTGCACACAGCACGGTCCGGTTGTGGGCACAGCGCGTACGCGGTCGGTCACCGTGACCGTCATTGGATGGAGCTGATGCAAGGAATTCCTGGTGGCCCGCGCCGCGCGGCTGCTGGGTTTCTGAGGGAAGCCTCGGGATTCCCTTCGCCTCGAGCTCATGGAAACTCGCCGGGCTGCGCGCACAGCCCTGCGGCCCTCCCCACGCGTTCCTGCCCAGGCACCCTGCACCTGCGGCGGCGGGAGCCGGAGCGAGAGCCCTGGTGGCCCCGCGCGCGCCGGGCAGCTGCGGCCCGGCCTTGTGTTGGTGAGAAAGTTCCATCTAGAGGCGGCCGCGCGCAACTGCAGCGGCGCCGGGCGAGCCCAGATGGGGTGGGAGCCAGCCCTGGGGGAGACAGGGACAGCCAGTGACAGCCAGTGACAGACAGGGAGGAAGGACCAGGGAGCACAGAGCCCAGGCAAGGCAGGTCCTCTCCCCCTTTGGGCACCTCTGCCATGAACTTCACCTGCCTAAGCATCAAATGACAGGTCTCTTGCATTCGCCTGTATATGGATCACTGCTCCTGTTTGGGCTTCTTCCATTCCCACACCGAGTCTGTGAGATGCTCAAAATTAAGTTCATGCTACAGATGAAGAAGGAAAGCGACTTAGAGATGCCGCTGGCAAGTGCTAACACCAGAAACCAGAGGTGCCTGGCGTCCAGACCCCATCCGCACCTCTTCCCTGGGGTTGCTGCTCCTCCCAAGGCTGTCATAACTGTGTGACATTTCGATGATGGTTTCATAACACCATCCTCACCTTCTGTCACCTAGAAAAATCTACATGTTGTTTTTTTTCCTTATTCATTCCCTTCTCTTCCACCTAAGGGGCCATTTGGTTGTAGAATCGTTGTTTTACGGACACAACAACCTGCACGATGCAAGAAGGGTTTAGAGAGATCAAATAGGCTGGGGAGCCTGTCTCCGAGTTTCTGGGGAAGCTCGGTTGGCTGCGTGTCCCTCACAGCCTTGAAAAGGAGTGACCAGTGGGCAGTGCAGCCTGGAGCAGGGAAGGTGCCAAGACAGAACACCCAACTGATACAGAGAGGGAAGGGGGTAGGGGGCAGGGGCTCATTGGTCATATGTCTGGCACATGAAGTTTGGGGACTTTCTTACCAACTGGAAGGACTTCCGCTTTCTCCCCCCAGAGGCTCCGCAGCCTGGTTTGATAGTAGACAGCCCACCCGCCCCACCTCCAGCCCAAATTGCAGGCAGGTGAGGCCTCAGAAGAGATACCATAGTAGAACAGGCCTGTGCACAAGCCCCTCTCAAATTCTTTACCGTAAGTGCATTAGTATATTAGGGGAGCATGAAGGAGGGGCCCACAGAGCTTCTGACCCCACCGTGGACTTCAGGGTCTCCTAGAGGCTAGCTGTGGGCCCAGGAGGGTTGTTGCCCCAGGACAGCAGACCCCTGGAACCCCGGCGGGCCCCTTTCAGTAGTGAGGACAGCCCAGCTGCTGGTGGTTTGGGAGGCCTGACCAGGCTGGACGAGCTGTACAGGAGAGAAAGACCTAACAAGCCTGCTTTTTTCCTCTCCCGGTTGATCATTACCTGCAGAGAACTGGGATCCTCCAGGCCTACTGCAGCCTTTTTGGTACAGCCCTCTGAGAAGTGAGGAAAATCGATGTCTCCTAGGGAAAGCACCATCTCATGTTTGGTTTTGCACCACCTTTAACTCTTGAAACTCAGAACGGGGCCTCATCCCAGCCCTCCATGGTGTCTGGTTAGCAGGAAACAGACCCCATTCTATACATTCTGGCGTTTCTAAAAACTTCATCGGGTGGCTCCTGCACAAGTGATACAAGTTTATACACAGGTTACAATCCGTCCAGAACACTAGCAACATCGGGGGACGGGGAGACTGTCTCCTGGGCTCATTGGTTCCTGTCAATAACACAGTAAAAAAAAGGCACTAGGTGCTTCAACCCCCATGCGTCCAGCTCGAACCCATGGCTCTGCCCACCTTCCGCTGTGGTCCATGTCACAGAAGAGGGTCTGAAGCCCAGACCACCCAGACTGCAGCTGGCCTTTCGTTGGGCTAGCTCACTACAATACCAAATGCGTCTTCGGAAAGGGTCTAACCTCATCTCCCATCCCACCCCAAATATTTAGGCAAACCAAGCATTCCAGGACTGTCCGGGAAAAGTTCAGCCCTAAATGCCTCTATTTTTCCATGTTGGATGGCTGGATACTTTGCGGGCAGCCCTCCCATTTCCTGACAACTCATCCTCCAAGAAGATTTGCCTATGTCATCTTCTCACATTCAGTTGATTTGAAATGTGAGGAACTGCCCATGTGTTAGAAAACACAGAAAACAATGCCATATGTTTCGGGTCCATTTAACTCAAGCTGTTATATCTACTCCACACATGGAGACGGATGCCTCGATTTCTGCTCCGGGGTAATCGTGAGGCCCCGGGACCTCTAGGCTACTCACCCAGGAGGAAGACTGACAGCATGAAGCTCCCACGTGGCTGCAGCTGACAGGGACGTGGGAATGGGATCTGTGTCTTTTGGAAACGAAGACCCTATTTTTCTTGCCAGACCAGCTGCAAAGGGTGCTAAATGTAGTGTGTGGGCCGTGCTCAGTTTATTAAAGGCTCCTGGAAGCAGATCGGGTGTGTGACACGGACAGACGAGGCCAATGAAGTGGGTGACCGCAGTGTCCTCCTCACCCCCACAGGCAGCAAACACCTCTGGGCAGGAGTCACGACGGGGTTCCCTGAGAGGGTGCATTCCGGCCGGTTCGTTTGGGCTCCCCCAGAAGTACAGGCTGAGACAAGAATTCAAGGGCAGGAAGTTCATCTAGGAGGTGAAGGAAGTGCCAGGAGTCCAGCGGGTCAGGGAGCCGATGAAGGGGACGTTGTGCACTGAGCTGCTCCTGTGGGCACCTGAGCCCATTGGAAGCCAGGGTGGAACACACAGCAGTGCTGCCTCAGCCTAGGTGTGAGGAAGAGTGGGTATCTGTGTCACTTGTTGGTGACTCATTTTCCAGCAATTCCAGCCTGCCTCCTCCACTGGCACATCCTTCGCAACATGTCAGCACCCAGAGGCGTGGGGCCCTGCTCGTGGCTTGCCCCTGTGCCATCCTCCCCACCTCCACGGTCACCTGGCCCGAGGGCAGGGAGTGGGGAGTCAGCCGCCTCCACCGCTGTGCTGTTTGCCTCCTCCCGGCATCGCCCTGCGCTGACAGAGACAGCCTCCAGCCCAGGAAACTGCACTGATGATGAGAGTAGCATTGCTTTTCACTTTCTCTTTTTTTTAAGATTATTTTTATTGTTTTTGACAGAGAGAGAAAGAGAGACAGAGACAGAGAGAAGGGGGAGGGCCCAGAACAGTCTCCATAGTTGCACATCATTGGTTTTTCCACAGAGTTTCATTCCACAGGTGGGTGCGGGGCTGCACAGGGCAGGGACTGGGCCGGGGTCTCACCCCGGACAGAACCGAACTGGGGGAACTCCCCAGTTCAGCATATGGATCCGCATAGGCCGGGGCCGGGATTAGACCCTTGGTCCCCGGGGCTGCAAAGTGAGCGCTTAACCCGCTGAGCCATCCCGGCTTCCCCTCACTTTTTCTTATGTGACCTCTTTCAAGTATCAAGAATAGGGTGACCAGACGTCCTGCTTTTGGCGGGACAGTCCTGATTTTTAACAATTTGTCCCGCGTCCCGCAGCATTTTAAAAAAGTCCCTATTTTTGGAAAGAATGCACAACAAGCTAGGGAACGGCGGGAGATAGACCAAATTTTTAATCAAGAACCCCCTCCCCCCACCCTGGTCAATGGTGTCCCGCTTTACCAATGTTAAAATCTGGTCACCTTAAAAGAAGAAAGGAAGGGAGGGAGGGAGAAAGAGAAAGGAGGAAGGAAGGAAGGAAGGAAGGAAGGAAGGAAGGAAGGAAGGAAGGAAGGAAGGA
>PVKE010005713.1:0-57705 GCA_004027555.1 Craseonycteris thonglongyai
CCCACACTTTAATTCTTAAAACACGGTTTCCTTTAGCTATTCTAACACATTTAGTAGCTGCTTAAAATCTTTGTTGGCTAAAACCAATATCTGGTAAGACACAGAGCTTCTTCTGACCTCCTTTATTCCTAAGGATAGGTCACATTTTCCTGCTTCTCTGCATATCTTATAATGTTTTATTGAAAACTGAATGTTTTAGACACTATATTGTAGCAACTATGGATGGACTCTGACCCTCCCTCTGGTGGTGGTTGTTTGTGCTGTGTGCTGTTGTTGTTTCTTTTTAGTAACTTACCTGGGTTAAACTTTTGTGAAATTTGTCTTCCCTACAGTGTTTGGTCTCTGACATTTGTGCTAAGTTCTTAAATTGTTTCCTTGTTTTGGTTTTTAAGCCTGGCATCTTAGGACCTGCCCTGTGTCTGTGTAGCTTCGTGGTTATCCAGTGATGAGGCAGACATTGCCCTATATCTGGAACGAGTAAGACTTTTACTCTCATCTGGTAGATGTGAGGTGATAGGGGAGCACATTCCATTGTCAGACTATTTTCTAGTCTGACACAGCTTTTATTTTTAAATTTTTATTATTTTTTAAAAGACTTAATTGTTTGAGAGAAGGTGAAAAAGAGAGAGAGAGAGAGAGAGAGAGAGAGAGAGAGAGGAGGGGGAGGGCCCAGAGCAGTCTCCACAGTTGTACATAATCTGTTGTGACATGGTTTCATTCCACACAGGTGGATATGAGACCACACGAAGTGGGAACTGAACCGGGAGCCTCCCGCCTGGGAGGGGGCACCTTCACTGCTGAGCCATCTTGGCAGTTACCAGTCGTGCCACAATTCAGCACCTGGGGTTTGCATGGGCCTCCCGATTGTGAGGCAGGTGCTCAACTGCTGAGCTATCCCGGCATCCCCGACACAGCTTTTAGCCTGGGCGCTTTCTGGCCTCCACTACACATGTATTCAGCCTCAGCCAGGAAGGTACTTGCCACCACCACAGCCATATTCTCAGGGTACTAGAGCCTGGGTCGTGGCTGCTCACCCACCAAATCAAGTGAGCTGCCTGAGACCTTGGCCACAGTGACAAAGACTCTATCCTTAGACACACCCTGATCTAGCGCTGACAAACTGTGGGGGCTGGGGTATAGGATCAGCTCCAGGCAAGAGTCCCACAAATTTTCACGGCACTTACCCAATACTCAGCCATTTTTCAAGCCTAAACATCTGTCTTATTGCTGTAGGCCATTGGCCATTTTGCAGAGTACTGAAATGGTTGCTTTTGCCAAGTGCATTCAGCGTTACAGTTGCTTTTGGGAGTGAGGATGTATTTACTAATCTCTTTACCTGGCCAGAGCTGAAAGTCCCCCTCGCCACATACCCTGTTTGTCTCTTCTTCTTCTTCTTGAGATACCAAGGAATAGAGTTGTCCTCACATGCCATGTGTTATTTCCAGTGTTCAGCAAGCTTTTGGGAGAATGCTCAGCAATCTATAGAACTTTTAAATCTATAGAACTCCATGGTGGGCGCGGACAGGAACTGGGCCAGGAGCCTGCTGCATAGGTCCCAGCAAGAACTGAGGTGGGGGCACACCCCAGTTCAGCATATGGGTCCCCATGGGCCGGGCCCGGGAATCGATCCTCGAGCTCCGGGGCTACAAAGTGAGCGCTTAACCTGCTGAGCCATCCCAGCTTCCCTGGGGGTGGGGGGTGGGGGTGGGGCTCCATTTCTAGCTGAAGGACCAAGGCCTTGAAGCCTTAGGCAGCGGCACCCTCATTAGTGGTGGGGCCTGTTTCTGAGGGACAACCTCTGGGCCAGGCTCCCTCCCTTGGCCACCAGTCCAGCTCCTATCTCGTGGCCCAGGTACATGAAGGACCATGGCTCACAGCCAAGGCATCCAGGGTTCGCGTAGAACTGATGAAATAGTAGCTTTTATCCTGACTAGATGAAAATGTGTGCGTGTGTGGGGAACTGGGGCAAGGAAGCATTTGGGAGAACGTTTTCTAAAGTTATTTCGAAACTGGGTGGGGAAAGCTTGGCGGCCAGGTCCTCTAGGAGCAGAGGAAGGGACTGCAGAGTGGCTGACTCTGCGCCCTTCGCTCAGGGCCAGCGACCCAGAGGCCATGGGACAGACGGCTCTGGGTGACTGCAGATTCAGTGACTCCTAGACCACTCTACAGCACTGGAACTGTCATCAGATTCCTTTTTATTGAGAAATCAATAATTGTGGGAAAGGCCAATGAAAGCTTTGTGAGCTGGTAAACATTTTTATGAGCTGATTGAATTATTGAGTTCATCCCAGGCTCAGTGGAGTTTCAACTATAAATATTCCTGAGTATTTGCTCCTTTACCACCGCAATAAGTGTGTGCCAATACCCAGAGCCCCAGAGCACGGGCCGGAGGGCTGCAGGGAAGCACAGGAGAGGTGCAGTCAGCAGGAAGGGGCCTGCTACCACCTCTGGGAGCTTTAAGCACACCAGGAACACAGCCCGGGAAGTACCTCCTTCAAGAGCAAGGGCAGAGGCTGAAGGGGCCGCCCTTCACTAAGAATGGATTACAAACTAGAGAAAATGACCTGTTCACTTATCTTTGTGTTGGTTATTAAATGTTAAAAACAAAACAAAACACAAAAAACAAACACCCGTTAATAACCTTTTCGATCTGCTATATTCTTGAATGTTAAAAAAGAAAAAAAAATGTATAAAGAAAAACATCAGCAGATTTCTGAAAAGACAAGAGGTTGTTTGGATACAAAAACTTGTTTTCAGGGATGCCGGGATGACTCAGTGGGTTGAGCGCTCATCTTGCAGCCCAGGGGGTCCAAGGATCGAATCCCCCTGTCCCCCCAGCCCTGGCCTGTGCAGATCCATATGCAGAACTGGGGTGTGCCCCCAGTTTGGTTCTCATGTGGGCAACCTCCATGTGGGAGGCCCCCGGCCCAGTTCCTGCCCTGTGCAGCCTGGTGCCCACCTGTGGAGTGAAACCATGTTGAAAACTGATGACGTTCAACTACGGAGACTGCTCTGGGCCCTCCCCCTTCTCTCTGTCTCTTTCTCTCTCTGTCAGAAAAGTTTGTTTTCATTACTTGACAATGTTGGTGCTGACATACTTCTAGCCCAGAATCATGAGAACCAGGGTCCAGGAAGTAGAGAGACCCGGACCTCAGACAAACCAAACCCAAGGCTGTTCCAGGCTTCTTCCTCTGGAAAGAGCTGCTAAACTTTGATCTGGGCTTAAGAGAGAAATAGAAAGCCTCTATCAGAAAGCTTGAAGCAATGTGGAGATTTTCCCTTTATTTTCTGTGACTGCATAGAGGCAGACAGAAAAACAGATGCCTTTCAGATGTTATTAATAATGGTTTATTAATAAAACAAGAAGCCAGTCTTGTGGCAAGCCTGGCCCTTTCAAATTTCCTGTGCCCCATTTCCAGGGAAGAACGCTGACAGATGAGTCCCCTTAGTACCAGATCCCCACCCTGGGTGATACTGAACACAAGCTCTCAGCAGCTGCGTGTGTGTGTGTGTGTGTGTGTGTGGGGGGGGGGGGGGGGGGGGGGGGGGGGGGGTGGTGGTGACCACAAATACCATGAAGAGAAAAGACTGTTTGAAAAGCCCCCAGGAAAATGGTGCCAAAACCTCATCAAGCTAATAAAAAAAATTCAAAACCCTGAACAAACAAGGTTTTATCAACTGCCAAACAAGGTCACCCTCTGGGTCCCATACTTCCCATTCCTGCTGAGCTCTGGAAAGCCATGTGGCCAAAGGGAAGTACCCAGCCCCGAGGAAGGAGCTCTGTGGAGCAGCCAGAACCCTGGTCTTCCTGGTGTCAGCACCCGAAGCTGCAGGAACAGTGAGGACCGCTAACCTGGCAGGGACCGCACATAGGACAGAACACGGTCTCCGAGACGCCAAAGGCTTTGCAGGACCCTCTGCCCAGGACTTATGAGAGCAGACACCATTTCCATTCCAAAGATAAATATAAGAGCCCTGGACCCTTCCTTCCCGCAACAAAATCCAACAACAACAACAACAAATTTGAGGGAGAAAAGAAAGCGTTCTGCATGGAAGCCACAGACGTGTTTCCGGGGAAAGAACTCCAAGTGGCAGCCAGATGCAAGTTTGGGGGACTTGCTCAAGTGCCGAGCAGACCCAGCGGGGATGTTGTGCTGAGCGGTCTTGTCAGAAGAAGGGTGTCCAAAAGGCCCGGGGTCATATCTGGTACAGCCCTGCTGTTAATGGTTTTTGTTCTGGGCAACTCTCTGGCGTGAGTCAGGAGATTTTCTTCTGTAAAGGGCCAGAGACTGGCCTGCAAACATTTTTCGTTTGTTTTTGTTTCATAAACCTTTAGAAGGACAGAACCCACTCTTTGGTCAAGTGCCTATGGAAACAGGCTGCAGGCTGCTGTGTGTCATCTTTGTCAAGAGTCACAAGTCCTGTTCACCCCCTCCCCCGCCCCAGCTAAAAAGAGAGCAAGGGATGGGGCAGGTGATGATGTCCTGAGGGGATCCCCACAGAAAGGGCAGTGGGGGGGCTGGAAATGGTCACCCCTGAGAGATGCACCTCTGCTCTTACGCATATTTGGATATTTTAATTCTGAGGGAGAGGGTGCCAGGATAGCTCAGGGGTTGAGTGCTGGCCTAGTAAATGCAAAGTCTGTGGTTCGATTCCTGGCCATGGCCCATGCAAACCCATATGCTGAACTGGGGTGCAACTGTAACTGCTGAGATGGCTGCGAAGGTTCTCGCCTCCCATGTGGGAGGCCCCCGATTTGGTTCTTGCCTACATCCACCTGTGTGGAATGAAACTATGTCATAACTAATGATGTACAACTATGGAGACTGTTCTGCCCACTCCCCCTTCTCTCTTTCTTCCTCTCTCTCTCACCTTCTCTCAAACAATGCATCTTAAAAAATAACAATAACAATAAATAAAATTCTGAGGGAGAAGTTAGCAAGACCCAGGAACTGGAGAATAGAAGTCATTCCTTTCATTTCACCGTCTCTGGGTTATTTCAGGTATGACAATCAGCCACAATTACCACAATATATTATTAAATCTAAAATGGAAATGACCACTCTCAGTGAAACACCTCCTCTCATCACCCAAATTAGCAGCTCGGTGCTGATGTGACTAAGCGGAAGATTGCCTCTGTGCTTGTAGTGCCTCTCTGCACTTCATCTGCCTCCATTCCCACAGGCTGACAACCTGCTCTTCAAAAATGTGCCCCACTATACCGTGAACTAGGGGACAAAGAAAATTTGCTGGCAGGAAATGAAGAGAGCTAAGACTTGATCTCCCTTTTCTTGCCTAAATGAGAGATTGTTTCTATTTGGTTCCTTTCTAGTCTTCTCATTGGCTGTCATCCCAAGTGTTAGGACATAACTGGTGTAGGAAACTAGGAACTCTTCTTTATGTCAAAGGCCTAGTAAGGGATGTTTCTTTTTAAGACTTATTTTATTGTTTGAGAGGAGGTGAAAGAGAGAGAGAAGGGGGAGGGCCCAGAGCTGTCTCCATAGTTGGACATCGTTAGTTGTGACAGTTTCATTCCACAGGTGGAGGTGGGGCTGCACGGGGTGGGAAGAGAACCAGGGGCCTCCCATATGGGAGGCAAGAACCTTCACCGGCAAGCCATACCGGTGGCTACCAGTTGTGCCACAGTTCAGCATATGGAGTTTGCACAGGCCGGGGACAGGAATTGAACCCTGAACCTCGCAATTGCCAGGCAAATGGTCAACCACAGAGGTCTCCCGGTGTCCCCCAGGAAAACCTTTATATGGTAGTTAAGGAGAGAGGAGGCCCGAGCTGAGACTTGACTCCCCTGGAGGAGTTTGGAGCACTTGTGGCCCTATAGTGAGCAGCCATCGATAAATACTCTGGATGTGAGTGGATGTCGCTCTGCCCAGGTGTTTCTGGACCTACTCAGCAGGTGGAGGGGGAAGGGGCAGAGGGCCCACCTGCTGGGACAACTTTCAGGCCCATGCAGACCAGCTCCGGAGACCCCCGCGGTTCAGGCCAGGCCCAGCTTTCATAAATCAGTTTGCTCCAGCTTTCTTTGCTTTACAATCTTTATGTGGCTTGTTAATAACATTTTGTAGCTTTAATAACTGCCTCTGGGGCACATGTTGTAGATTACTCTACTCCACCTGTGCTTTTACAGCAAATCTCCATCCTCAGCTGGTTGAATTTCCCCTCTAAGCCTTTGAAGTTTATCTTCTCACTTCTTACAAAAATTAGGGAAGAGGCTGCCACCCCATTTTTTAGGAGGCGACATTCCTGCTCCTTAGGCATAGTTTTTCCCCAAGGCTTCCATGGTTCCTTAGATTTCTTAGAAAAAAGAAAAAATTTTAATTATCAGTTTCAGGTGTACAAAAGAACATACTAATTAGACATTTACACAACCTCCTTAGATTTCTCATTAAATTGCTACTTTTGGTATCTAACTTTTTATTTCTCCATCTTAGCTTTATGGATTTTTTTTTCATTAATTTTTTTTTAACATTGCCTGTTGCCTTGTGTAAATCTCATTATGAAAAGGTTATTAATGCCACCCTTTCTGGTCAGTTGGCCAGCTTTTTGTCCTTGGGACCTCACTCTAGCTGCAGACCACAGCAGGGCTCCTGACTACCTTTACTGCAGAAATGCCCTTTTATGCCCTTAATATTATTTCAAACCCCCCCTGCCTCATCCACGGAAACTTGGTTGAACATAAAATCTGTCTGTTGCTGGGTAGCTGCTGGTACAGGTGAGGACACTCCTACTGTGACCCCATGTCCTCTCCCTTAGGAGGCATATGAGATTGTGAGGGCTCTGGGCACAAATCCTAGTCTCACCTGTGGCTGCCTTGGTTCTCGCTAGACTGACTGAATTATCACCTGGGGAAAGATGTCATCTCGTGGCCTCACTGCTTACACCCACTGGGGCGTCTTCTGTCCTATTCCAATGTTCTCTCTGTCTCTTTTTTTTGTCTTCGAAAATTTAATAGAAACGCATGTCATACATTCTGTTGGGTGTTCACAGGGAATTTTTAGAAAGGCACCAATGAGACTCTATGCTAAGATTTTTCTTTTTTCTAAAAAATATTTATTTATTTATTTTTGACATAGAGAGAGAGAGAGAGAGAGAGAGAGAGATACAGAGAGAGAACTGAACTGGGGGAGCTCCCAGTTCAGCATATGGTTCCGCACGGGCCGGGGCCGGGACTTAATCTCCGATCCCTGGCGCTGCAAAGTGAGCGCTCAACCCACTGAGCCACCCCGGCTTCCCCAGATTTTTCTTAATCAAGACCAATTTTCTTTTTTCTTGGTCACATTTAACATTTGATTCTGCAGATTTGGGAGGTGCCAGTTGATTATAACATGGAAAAGAAATGGCTCTGAAATCTCTTTGGCAGAATATGCTAACATTCTGTGAGTAAAGTCTCACTGTATGATTTCCTTAATAGTGGCAATATGAGTCTCTCAAAGGGCTGGATTGCTCTAGAAGCAAGACCCTGACTTTCAGGTATTTGGGGTGACAGGAAAGTTAGGGGAGAGAGAGGCCTAAATGGCCCATCTCAGATGAGGGCGCAGGGCCCCCTTCAACTCCAATCTCCACCACTGCTCACAGCTTTTTCAGAAGTACGGTAAGATGATAAGAAACATGTTATGTACAGGTTTGTGGTCTTAAGAAAAGAACACAACTCCATTCTGTCTCTAAAGTGGGGCTCTAGGGGACATGAGAGAGGAATAATTTGACAAGTATAAAGCAGGATAAATACGATACGGGGGCGGGCTGATAAATTGTGCCTTCACGGTTTTATTTTTTGTTACATTAGATATATCTGGGTATAACTGGTTCTGTGTAGTCACATGGAATCTCCCCTCCATCCTTCTTGCCCTTGTGCACACAGACGCTTACATTTTTCATCCCGTGCATATCAAAACGGAAGTGTTGAGACATTTGGTTCAAATAGTGCGGTTATTAAATTCTTAACAGCAGAAAAAGTTCTTCCAATTGAAATTCACAGATGAAGGCAAGCCATTTATGGTGATCAGTGTGACCACAGGAGTATAATAAGATGCTAGGTGAGGCAGTTCAAAGACCGAGAAGTGGGGCAAGAGGATTTGAGTGACAAACCATGACATGGAAGGCCGATGACTGCAAGTGATCCACTTTATCTAGTTTGTGGAAGTGTATTAAACTGTGTGGTGATCCTGCAGAAAAATAATCATGCAACTTTGAAAATAAATCATGTAGGTATATTTCTTTTTTATTTCATTAAATATCTTTCCCCATTCATTTTCTATTTAAGTGGAGGCAAAATTTATCAGTCTGCACAAGTAGAAATGCCACCTAAGGCAAGTTCAATAGAAAACCTTACAGTCCAATGGTGAGCAGCAAAGTCTGTAAGGAGGTGGCTTGTGAGCTGAGTCTTGTGAGGGAGGGGCGCAGGGTGAGAATAAAAAGACGGACTGAGGAGGTATAGAGTGGGGCTTTTGAACAGTTAGGAGGACTAAAGCCACCTCAGGCCTCTGTTTAAAATACACGCTCCGCATGCCAGGATAGCTCACCAGGTTGAGCGCTTGCCTTGCAGCCATAAGGTCTGCGGATCAAGACCTGGCCCCGGCCTGAGCAGCCCCATACGCTGACCGGGGAGCGCTTCCCATGTGGGAGGCCCCCGGTTCGGTTCCCGCCCTATGCGGCCCACATCCACCTGTGAGGAATAAAACTGTATCAAAATGAATGATGTACAGCTGTGAAGACTGCTCTGGGCCCTCCCCCTTCTCTGTCTCCCTCTCTCTGTCAAACAATAAAGTAAATCTTTATAAAACAAACACAAAGAAATAAATAAAATGCAAGCTCCCAGGTAGTCCCCCAGAGATTAAATCAGAAGGTCTAGAGTGAGCCTGGGAATTGCAAAGCCTCAGGACCCCTAGTAGGGAAGGTGCTCAGGCTTCTAGCCTCACGGGAGCCACGGTAGGCAGTTTCAGGTGATGGTGCATACCTGTTTGGTTGAAATTTTCAGCTTCAAGCTGGATGTATAAATTTAATGCCTACAGGAGTCAGGCTGGTCAGGTGATGAGAGGTTGATAAGACATAACTGAAAACGTTAAGAAATGTCTCTTCCCACAGTCCATAAAACAACAGCCACGATGCTGCAGCAATAACTGTCAAGCAGGAATACATGCCCTGGACACCAGAGCTTTCTGTTTTTCAAGAGAAGCCTGAAACCTGGGTTGTATATAAACCCTCTCCCTCCAATGATTAAATATTTGACTAAAATGCCATGAGCACCAGTTTCATGAGGGCCACTAGTTGGCAAGATCAGAGGGGCAGAATCCAATCTTACTGGCTGTGGACTTGAATGATAGATTAAAATTGTGTTTCTTCTGGTAGACAATGAAAAACAATAGAAAGTTTTGGAGCAAAGAAGGAAACTGAACAAGAGTGCTTTAAGAAAATCCACATGGTTGTTGTGTATCCTTGGGATAAAGTAGAAAGGGGCTTCAATCAGGAGATCATAGAAGCTTTTTCCAATTATGCAAAGGGAATAGAAAAATAGAGTATGAAAGGTGTTGGGAAATAAGAGTTGAGGATAGATCAGCTGTGAAAGGAGGAAAGAGAAAGCAATTGTCCAGAGTTCCTTGGGTCTAAATACAAGGGCTGTCCGGAAAGCATCCAGTCATGTAACCATTCTTGTTATACTGACAAGGGCTGGATTTTTTTCTGGAAAGCCCTCATGAGCATAACTCAAATCACACTTTTTCTTAAAATAAACTTACTTACATTTCAGTTTCATTCATTCTGCAAAAAATATAATTAAAGTTGCACTGTGATAAGTGCCTGCTTAACTGGGAAATTTAGAGTCATTTCCTTAGAGGAGAAAAAAATAACACAGACAAAATATTTTATAGTATCTCTAATAAATGCAAAGAAATCAATACAAACAAAAGTTGGCTTTAGCAAACTGTACATACATAAATATCTTTTTTTTACTATAGCATTCAACTTTTTTTTTCACATAAAGTCTTCCATGATCCTATTTATTACATCCAGTTTTTCTTTATACTTAAAAAAAAGTGCCTTTTAGATTTACAGCATGTGCTTACCGCAATGGTTAGAATATCATGCCCCGAAGGAAAACAAGGTAAAAAGGAAGCTGCCATATAAGCTCTTAAAAACTGTATGTTACAAGGTTCTAAAACTCTTCGGTACTGGTGGGTTGGTAGATGGTTCACTACTATTGTTAACATTCAGGTAGTGTCATTTATTGACTGGGTGGAGAGGAGCTGTGGGAATGCCGCCTAGGTGGTGGACTGAAGTCCTTGGTGTGCACAGAATGGGCCAAAGGCCCAGAATTCACGCGTCCAGGAAATGTTGGAAGTCCTTCATGTCTTCAATCCTGAGGCTCAGAGTTTCAAATGGTATTTCTTCCAAACCTTCTGTCTTCTACTTGCTCTCCTCCTGTCGCTGTTTATCACCTGCCTTCAAAGCCATAGTTTGCGTACAAGGGCTGTGGAGGACAGCTAACACTGCCACATGGAGGGTGTTCGCCAGGACGCAGGTCCTCTTTCTTGCTAGTTTGGGATTGAATCCTACCTGCCCGGCCCCACGGCAGGTTCAGAGTGGGGGAGGGCCGTTCGTGTATCTCAGCATGGGGTGGAAGGATCGGGCGAAGTTGTTGGAGAGGGCACAGCTGTAGTCTTCCTGTGACATGGGGACGAGGCAGGTGAGCCCGATGAGGAGCAGCAGGAGAAGCTGAAGTGGGAGAGCCGCTCGCAGCACTCGCAGCAGGAAAGCCCTGCTGGACCGAGCTGGCTGAGCCTCAGAAAGGGAGGAAGCGGAGCCACCTTTTATGGACCTGAGAGGAGAATCGGCATAACTCAAATATCTGAAAGGCTGGATGGATGCTGCTTTCCACTCCCTCCCCTTCCAGGAAGCTAAAGGACTATGCCAAACCCAATCCAACCTGGCCTTGAGCGGCCAGCCTTCCACAGGGGGCCCAGGTCATCACCCCACCACCCAACGAAGAGTTGTTTGGAAAGGGTACTGATGAAAAGTTAACATTTGGCCAGTCAATTAAAGGTAACTCAGTGGGTTCCAATTCTACCTCTTCATTTGGTAAAACCCTTTCCCATCAACAAAGTGAATTGCTCTACACGCATTCTACCAGCCCAAGGTTAAGTAGATCCCGAATAATTGAGATGTGCAGGCTTGAGGGGTCCCTTTTTGGCTGAAGACCACCAGGAGCACCGTTAGGCGAAATCAGTGGCTGTCCGAATCATATGAAGTATCCCACTGAGACGTGGACTTGGGATGAGCCCAAGTCCACGCAGCGAGGGTGAAAACAGCCCCGGTGCTTTTGCGCAGACGCAGGAAGCTCAGTTAACCTGAGAGTGACCTTTTGTTTCATCTTGCACGGTGCCAGCATCTGGCCCTGACGTGAGTGGGATCCAAAGCTTATACCTGGAAGGCAGTAGAGTCAGTGTCCAGAACACTGGTGCTGAATGACACAGATTCTAGGCTCCTCCTACCTTTCCTTAGCTCTTACTTTGCGAAATGGACACACATTTTCTGAGGACAGATTGTCACCTGGTAGGTTCCTTTTATTCAGAGTTCCAAGTTTTCCTTTCTACGTTTACCTTCCTACCTACGGAACTGTGCATTTGAGATTAAACATGAATTTCAGATTTTGTAAGAAAGCTTGCCTGCGAAATACTGACTACAGAAGTAGGTTCTGAGTGGGGTGCCACCGTTTTCTCTTTTAATATTTTACTGGGTTACCAGTGAAGGAAGATGAAGAAAGAAATGTTATTTAGCAGAGGCATTTGTACACACACACACAGACACACACACACGCTTGCAGGAACAAAAAGGATTGGTGTACCAATGAGACACATTTTACTGTCCTAGTACAACTTTCCTAAAGATATCCATATTACTAAGAATAAAGACATTGAATGTGAGGCCACTGAAGAAATATGAAGGTGTGATAATCGTATTGGTCACTCTGTGTGTTTTTCTCATAAGTAAACATTAACTCTCTGAGTGTTATCTCCTGCCAGCGGTACTAGCGAGAAATGAGAAGGGTCATTTAATGGTCTACATACGAGCCGATATATCGGCCCACCGCACTAAAAAGTTTAAGTTTCCAGCTGGACTACTCAAATCTCTTCTATTAAACCATCAAAGAAATATGGGAGACAAACAGACTGGTCCTCTGGAAGCCCCAAGCAGCCGTGCACCACACTACGGCTCTAGTTCAGTTCGTGTGGTGTAGTGAAAACAGCAAATCACTGGCCTACGGTGAAGCTGTTTCTTTTCTGAAGATACAACCAACAGCTGTGTAACCTTGAACAACTCACTTCACCTGTCAGTACCAGCCTCTTCTTCAACCCCTTCAAATTAGACTAGATGGTCTTCTAACTTGAAAGTTCCATGTTTCATTCCTTTTCTGCCTTCTAGTAATTAGTCACTGTAAACAGACTATCAAATGAGGCCACGAGAGTTCAATCACCATCTAGTGGTCAAACTGATTAACTGCCCTTGCTCGAAGGCCAATGAGTTACTCCTAGTAAGATGAATGAAAAGAGTGTTCTATTTTGTGAAATACAGTAGAGCATAAAAGAAGTTTGTCACATACGTATTAATGGAAGGGTAAAATAGAAACTTCTTGAGTTACATAATTATAAAATATTCATGTTGAGAGGAGGCCTTAGGGTTTATAACCTACCTCCTGATTTTGTAGATGAGAAACCAAGGGCAGATAATACTTATTCTCTTAATTACAAGGCAACTCACAAAGCATTTATCTTGGGTTCTCACTCATAATCCCCACAATAGTCCTCAGCATGCTTGTTACCCTCATTCTATAGACCAGGGGTGGGCAAACTGTGGCCTGTGGGCCGCATGCGGCCTGCTACAGGTATTTTTGCGGCCCACCAAGACATTAGATTTTTATGATACAATTTATATGTTTTCTGAAATGCAATCATTTAAAAAGGTGTGGACCTCCGCTAACCTTCATTTCCACAAAGCAGCCCCCAAGCCAAAACAATTTCCCACCCCTGCTATAGACGATTGAAAAGGGGACTCAAAGAGGTAAAGTAACCAGCTCAAGGCTACACAGCTTGCAAGTGACAAAATTAAGACTGTAACCTGGGGATTTTAACTCCCAGAATTTGGACTTCAGAGAGCAAGTAAATGACTTGCCCCAAATCTAAGGTGACCAGATTTTAACATTGGTAAAGCGGGACACCATTGACTGGGGGGGAGGGGGTTCTTGATTAAAAATTTGGTCTATCTCCCGCTGTTCCCTAGCTTGTCGTGCATTCTCTCCAAAAATCGGGACTTTTTTAAAATGCTGCGGGACGCAGGACAAATTGTTAAAAATAGGGACTGTCCCACCAAAAGCGGGACGTCTGGTCACCTTGCCCAAATCCCACACTTAAAGGAAGAGACCTAACGAACTCTCAGGGTGCCAAACTGTCTGCCTACCGCACTCTGCAACATTTTTGTTTGGTGACATGAATGAATGTCATCAGGGCATATTATGTGACAGATATCTCACATGTAGAAGAAAAAAAAAGATAATATTCATATCCTAAGATATTTGGAAGTGAGTGGTTCCCTCTTGTCAAAAGTGAATGCCCCACATCCAGAAACTATCTAATTGTTACCAATCAATGTCACCCCAATAAAGTTAACAATAAAAAATAAATAAATAAAAAGTGAATGCCCTTAATCACAAGGCCTCACAGTGTTACAAAGACCATTGAGTCAGTACATGGACAAGAGGGAATTTTGTCTAGAGTGAGTAATTTAGTTTCTCATGTCTGGCCATCAGTTTTCTCATTTGCAAAGAGGAGGATTGCATTAATATCCTAACATCATTCTGGTAGTGACAGTTCATGAGTTCAACAGTTAGTCTTAAAGCAGCAGTGGTCAACCTTTTGGCTTCCCTGAGCCATATGCAAGAACTGTCTTGGCCCACACATAAAATACGCTAACACTAACAATAGCTGATGAGCTTAAAAAAAAAGGTTGCAAAAAAAAATCTCATAATGTTTTAAGGATTTGTGTTGGGCTGTATTCAAAGCCGTCCTGGCTGCAGGTTGGACATGCTTGCCTTAAAGTATCTTAAAAAGAATGGGATAGTTGCCCATGAACTCTGGATTGAACTTTTGCTTAAGACATCTTTCCTTTTATCCTACAATACACGCTGGCAAACAACTCTCACCACCTGTCACCAGATGAGTTACAACAGAGGCACAAAGGAGAGCTTGTTTCTGCACTCACTTGAATATTTAAGTGAAACGAGAGAGATTTTTGACTGATTTTCTTTAGGAAACATTTAAGGACAGTAATGATGGGGAGATTTATGCATATGATTAATAATCTAAGCTGACTGACAGACTTGAAGAGCTCCCTGCTTGTCAATGATTAGCTTCTTATAGCCATGAAGCCAAAGATCAAAATTAAAACACAGGGTACCCATTGACTAGTCCACTTCTGAGAACAACAGGAAAGGTCACCATCTTTGTAATATGGGTTCACATGTTCTAGCATCTGTTGCAGGACACAGCACATTTAACAGCATCAGAGCATTCCTCATTAAATTTTAATTAGCACGTGCCTTCTAATGCTGAAGAATGCCTACCTAAGGAGAAGTAATAGGATGAAATAGGGACAAAGAGAACACACAGTTGACCACTCTTAAAAATGCCCAATTTATCTACGGAGAAAAACGCCACCTGCTTTGGGCAATAACTAGGATTTCAACATGTACAATGTTTTAGAGCTTCTAGTACCAACAGGTTAATGATACCAAGCTGAAAGGGTACTTTTAATATTTATCTATTGACCTACATCACCTCCGTTTCAAGAGTCTTGGGAAATCTGACAAGGGAAAGAACAAAGATGATGCATCGACTAGCCACTAGCCACCTTATTACATGCATAGATGCCAGCTGAGATTTGTTTTTATAAAGGAAATATTGAACATGTGAACTTATTCAAGGAATTTAATCCGTGGAGATACCTGAGATAACTCTGCCTAGCAAACACATGGTTATTCTCATAGGTAAATATTTTTTTATTATTTTTGTCACTCGTTCAAATATCTGGTAAAATAATTGCCTAGAAGTTGTTTCATCTCTTTCCCTAAATACATATAGTTGTGGGAGAAGGAGGATTATTGGGGAGGGAGTGAAACATAACAACACAACATACAAAAGCCTGATCAAAAATGTGTGACCAAGAGATGTGAAAAACTGGAATTGTGTGCACAGAGAGCCTGGCTCATCTCAAAAACTTTCCTTAATGAAGGAAAATAAAATGGATTAATTCTGTGCATACATCATTCAAACACAAGTGAAAAGAAATGTGCAATTCATTTGGTTACTGGTTAGCTAATGCTGTCAGTGTAGTAGCAGGAGCTTCTTGTGAGGGAACATATAGGTTATCTGTGATCTTATTCCCTGGTCTTGTGTTGATTGATGGTCTTTGGTCCTGGGTTATATGGTTCAGAAGACAAACTTCCAGAATCAGTTTGGGGTTTCAGTCTCCTTATTCCAAAATGAACATTCTGGCTGGTTCTAAGCTATCTCAAGCAGCCAGTGGGAGCCTAAGCCCTGGGACTGTTGTTTAAAGTACTCCACCCACAGAAAGCCCACTCGCTAGAGTGACATGGTTAACAAGCTGGGAACCTTCCAGAGCCAGGCAGACCTGAGTTCAAATCCTACAACTTCACGCCTCTAATCCCCAGCATCCTTGTCCATAAAATGGGAGATATTGCCATGGTATGAGGATGATGTGAGGGTTAAATGAGGTAACAGATATAAATACTTAGAGTAGTGCTTAGGACGCATTAAGTGCTAAATAAATGTTAACAACTTATTATTATCTGTGTTATTAAAGCAAGGGTGTGCTGATTCGTATCCTTAGGTGTTGGTGGATGTAGCCTTTTCTCATAGGACACCATTCCTGATTTACTACTAATACTTTCAGAGATGTGATGCATTTCCCAAGGTACCTGACTTGTTCTTGGGGAACACTTGGAATGCATACTTCAAATATTATAAAATAAATAAATGGGGAGCCTTACCCTATAGTTGTCCTCAGCACAGTGGCTGTCCTAATCTAGGCTGAGGCTCTCTGAATACTTTGAATAAATAGATCCCCACAGTGGAGTCTGGAGGAAAAGACTTGAAAAAAGATATTCCACAAGTAACTGAACGGTGTTTACAGTGAAGCTCCGCTGTACATGCAAAAAATCTACTCTGCTCACTTAACTCTATTTGGCTCCATTGCCCACATTTTAAAACAAGGTGTTTCTTTCTGTCCCTTTCAGTGTTTCAGCCTGTTATTTGCCACTTCTCATTCCGTCTTAGTTCTCTGTGTAGGTGTCAGAGATCAAAGGTGCTCAGGGACATGTTCCATTTCACAGTTCTAAGCTGTGAGAATGAGGTCTTCAGTTCAGTCTATCCAGAATACAGCACCATTGTTCTTCTGCCTGGCTGGACACTGGAGTAAAACCTTCCCATTTGCCAACTTCAGCTACTCTACAGTAGTTATAAAGGGTCATTGGAGATCAGGAAAATTCTAAGTCAAGGAAAGGATCAGTTGGATCATCAAAAACATTGCTTCAAAAAGCATGCTTCTTAAATATACTTAATCTCAAAAACGGTGTATAGCGATTATGAATGTAGGCACAAATGCTTTTCAAATGTCTATAAATTTCAGGAGTCTTGGGGAGCTTCTTGTAATTGACTTCGGGAATCTCTGGCTTCTGACACACTGCAAGCCTTTCGATGGCAAGAACCATATTGTATTCATTTGGCAGGCCCAGGGCCTAACCACAATAGCATCCATTCATATGTAGGGTTAGAAAATTATGAAAGAAGACAGAGAACAGTGACCATAAAATCAAACTAAAATATATAGCAAGCAAGCAATTGATATTGTTACTATCTGACTTAAAACAACAAAAAGAGTCCAAGAACTCCTCCCTTCAAACTAATACCCAGTTTCTTCCAACTCAGCCTCTTTCCTCTCTTGGAAAGAATGCGTGCCTAATATTTTCCCATTGCAGACTGCTGGGGTCCACATTCTAACCTGTTGGTGCTACTGCAAAAATTTTTCAATTTGCTGGACCAGTGCAAGATCAAACACAAGGTAGTCTCAAGTGTCAGTAGAAGGGAACATCGTGGCAGCCAGGGCTGTGAGTGAAGTTAATTCCTTCCCAGCACTCTGCCTTTCATTGTCAGGGTTGAGTGCACCCCAAGCAGAGGTGCCAAGAATGTTCAACCACAACCTGTCTGCCCAGGTGTTTGATGAAATTTGCTGTTCAGGCAAAGAGTATTTGTATCCCAGGCCCACTCAGTAGCAAAGTAAACACTGTGCAGTGTGCTCAGAAAGACGTTAATAAACAGCGCTAGACAGAGCAGAGTCAACAGGCGCCTTGTGGATGTCGCAGTGAGACTGTGGCGGCTGCAGCTGCAAAGCCCTTCTGTTAGGAGATGTGTTGAAGCACTTGTTGCCCTAAAACACAATGCCTTTGACATTTTCAGAAACCCATGTGGCTGTCTGGAAGAATTGGGGGAGTAGATCAATGCCACATTTGGGAACCCAAAAGCGGTTGCTATTGGTGGTGCATAACAGCATAAGAACCTTCCCCTTATTATTATAACCATCATTTAGGCCAACCAAAGAACTGACCTCTGGTATCCTAAAAGGAATGCTATGGGGATATTCCCCATAGCTGCTCATAGCATACTGGATATTTATGGGGAGGAGACGAACCATATGAAACAATAATCCGGGATGATTGTTTTTTTTCTTATAGGGGCTAAGAAAACATCAGAGTACCTGTACAAGCCCATCATTATCTTCAAAAATCCCTATGAGTTTTTCTCTATTCTTATTTCATTATTGATATTTTATTATGGACCAAAACCTTCTCATGAAAAACAAACAGAACCCCCCCACCCCAAACTATGAAAACAAAGAAAAATACAAAAACAGTAAAGAAAGGCTTAAAACCAGAAAGCACATCAAAATACATCCTGAATTACTTCAGCTGAGTGGGAATGACCAAAGGAAGCAGCCAGGTCCTCAGCCCACAGCTGCACAACTACCACTATAACTCAGGGGACACTTATGGTTGGTTCTACACCCCGTCACCCACCACCCTCCTTCCGGGAATTAGAGGCCAGCTCAGGGGTGGTTAGTTTCCAGAGGGGCAAACTGCTTTCACAGTGAACTGCTTAGGGTCGGGATGAGAAATCAGCTCGGAGGACAGTATTTTCACGTTTAGGCAGTTGTCTGGGGAAACGGGAACTGGTGACTGAAAGGGCAGGGGAGCGCAGACATCACATGGACAACGAAGACGGTGAAGCACCACTAGCCGCAGAAAAGAGGGGCAGGAAGCACAGCGTGGCAGGGTGAGTAGGCTCTCTGGGGGGGTGCCCGGCAGGGGCCCTGGCTGCTCTTGTTTCCAGAACGACAGAGCTTGCCAAGTGTCAGCAAGGGGAGTGACTGAGTGTGCTGGCTGAGGAGAGATAGTAGGCTAAGCAGAAGAGAGAAGGTGCATATAAATTTTAAATAGTAATAAATTCAGCTTGCCATTTTGAGAATCCCATACCCACAATCTGGATAAAACATGGAAAGAAAAAGAAAAAGCTGGGATGTTAGTATATTTTATTCAGATTTGTGGGATCTGGGAATGGTAAAATGATTCATTGATTGATTACCTGTCTTATTGTAAAATCTAGAAATTAAGAGGATGATAAAAGTCTGCCACGACTCAAATCACGGCCATGCCATTAGCTGTACCGAATCCTTCGTGTTCACAAAGTCCATGTGCTTAAAAGAACTGGATGGCCTATGTGCTGTGAAACGACGTTTGGTGGGGTCCAAATATTTTATGCTCTGAGATTTACTTGTACTTTCCATTAGAAAAGTCTCTTCCCATGTATTAAAAAAGGGAGTACACTGTTGGAGTAATTTCTCAACCACCCTGAGGCAGACCTGAGATAGGCCTACCAAAATCATGGACAATTTTCATCATCCTCTTGGAGTTCTAGAACAGTGTGGAAACCAGGAGAATAGGTACCTGCTATGTGGACTGTTGACAGAGGGTCCAGGCTGTGAGAGACTACATTTGCCTCGTGGCTGTTTGCAATGAACAGGGGTAAAGAAAGAAGAATGTTCAGTCCAGGCAAATAAAGACAAGCTACTGATGAAAATTAAAACTAAAAGTGCAGCAAAGGAAAAACAAATCAAACGCAATGATCAGTACCTATAAATTAAGGAAACTGGCTTTTCTTTTGTGGAACAAGTGAAATACATTTATATCCGTTATTAGTCATTAAAGAAACATCAATTGGGGTTTGGGAGCTCACACTCCAGCGGGGATGTGTTTCCCCCACTTTCTATGGCTGAAATGCTAGTGAAGACTCTATATTTAGTCACAGTAAGCATAAAGTTCAATATCCCATGCCACACCATGTTTTTTCATCTGCTAAACACTGAAGCAGTATTACAATTCTGAATCAATATAAATTAACAATGGCAATATGAACTTGTCCTTTGTAGGGTAATGAAGAACAAACAAGTTAAATACTCAAATAAAGGCTTAAATTTAAATTGAAAAGCCAGTATTCCTTCACATTCTTAAACTAGGATCTATAGGAAACTAGTGAATGTAGATAAAAAAAACAATCCTAATAAAGGTCATAACATTTATCAGCATAGAACTTGTGTTTATCACACACACAAAAAATACAAATAAAATCGATACTTCTAAAAACTAAGGAAAATGGAACAATAATAAAAATGAATATAATCATAAAGCTGGACAAAAAAAAAATCACAAAATGAAAAACAAGCTTCTAATTACACAGAGAAATCAAGGTGTAGAGGGTAGCAGGGGCCAGATTTGTCTTTTGTGTGCCGGGGAGGCAGCTGAAAACCTTCAGGACCACTGAGGAGCTTCTTTGCTTGGGAACCTCCACTGATCGCGGGAACTCAGTGGCCTCACGAGACGCTCACAGCTTTATCCTCCTCTGGCTGAGGCCCCCTTGTAAGTGGAGCCTATTTTTTTTTAGGTGGATGAAGGGAGGAGCCATCCATGGCACAAGGAGGCACCATTCTAGAGCTGGTCTTTGGAGCCAGAAAAATAATGTGTCTCCCTGCATGCCAACCACATGCTGATCCTTTCAGAAAAACAGAAAACTGCTTGTTCCCCTTCCTGAGTGAGGGGTGGGGGGGCACGGGCGGGGCTGAGGAAACAGCGCTTGACTATGTCACCCAGTGACACCTTCTTCTGTACGGGGCTCGTGGCTTTGTCAGGGTGAAGGGAAAGAGCTTGTGGACCCTGCTAGGTACAAATACTGTCCCTCCCCTGGGCCAACTGGAAATGACCAGTGGAAAGTTACCGTTCTCTGTCTGTCTGGGGTGCTTCCTCCGGACGTAGGACTCACAGATCCTGAGGTGTCCAGGTCATCAGCAGGAGACCAGGAAGACAAGTCCTACATGACGAACAGAGCCTTTTGACAACTCCATGCCCAGAGCCGGGACGGCTCTATAACACACAATGTATCCCCCCCTCATCTCCGTTTACCCATAACAATCAAACCATTCCAAGAGAAAAACAGAATCAGAAGACGAGAAGAATGGAACCTAGTTCTAGTATAATGAGCTTTCCTGGTTGTAAGTGTGTCCCTGGTGGGCAATATCGCTGTAGGCATGTCAGTGCTGTGTCATTCGTAGCTTTCTTCATTTTTAGGGAAATGGATGTGAAGGAGTAGAAGTGGAGGAGGTAAAGGAGCTTGCCTTAGAGCTGCAGGTCACTCAGGCCAGAGAGAAACCAATCTGTTTAAGTTAAAAACAAAAGATAGTCCCCCAGGAGCCTGCCCTTTAGCAGCAGAGAAAAGGTATTGCTTCCGGCACTGCTATTATTTGAAGTAGAATGTTCTTCTGCATTCTTATAGGAGGGCAAAGTGTTTGTGTGTTTGTAACAGGATTTCACAACTGAATGATGTTTTACCAAGCCTCTCCATACCTGCAAATGCATTTCTCAAAACCAACATTACTACCATGATGCAGTAGATTTAATAAAACAAAAAAAGAAACGAGTAGAGGATAATTTCATGAATTAATGGCTGTTTATGTCAGGAGAATTCAACCTCCTAGGGGGTTTGAATACAAAACTCCTATGCCATGGTAGGTTGTGACCTACCATAGTGCTATTACTGAAAACATGCAAATTTTTAATAAAAAGGGTAAAATAAAATGCCACAACAGTGGTGGTAATAAGGTTAGCAATAAAAATTTCAGGAGGTCATTTGGCTGTAACAGATTCAAAAAGAGCGTCCTGTTCAAAGTTTCCAAGTCACTGCTGTATTTTGAGATAGGACTTTAAGAGCAGTGACTGAGAGTGGATGCTCTATTCTGACAAGAATTACATTCCAAGACTTTCTAAAACAGATGTCATGGTGCCTCTTCCGTATCCTACCAGAAATGCTACATGGTGAGGTCCGTCTAGAGCTTACCTGCTGACTGCTTGACATGTCCAATAACCTGTCCAGCTCCTTGAGATGATGACTGACCTCTTTCAGGAGAAGTTTGAGCCGATTCCCAATCACGTGGACTTTTTCCTTGGCCTCTAAACAGTCCGTGCCTTCCGCATTCACCAACAGGTGGCAAGACATGTCTTGCAGTGAGGCCACTTTGAGTTGGGATTCCAATAGCTCATGCCTTATTTGCTATGCGTTAAACAAGAAATATTTTCCTAAGAATTTGCAATAAAAGGAGAAAGTGCCACCGTGCAAAATGACATAACTTTAACTTAGTGGGCTATCACACCTAAGCATCAGAGGTAGCGGCCCAGGGCATTCCAGAATCAGGGACCTAGGTTCTAATCCTGCCTCTACCAAATAAAAAGAAAAAAGCATTCTATAAGACCCCTGGACCTTTCTGGTCTCAGTTTTCTCATTTGGTCAAATAATTATACTATTTCCTGCCAAGTCCATGGTAAGTATCATTGAAAGGTTTAAGTTAGGAAATATATGTGAAAGTATTATGTAAATTGAGACATAAGATGTTCCTTTAAACAGAAAAGTAAAACATTACCATAAATACAGCAAACCTCAAGTATGCCCAGGCATACTCTGTTTAGATTTTAAAAAGATATATGGGTGATTTGTCATTCACAACTTAAAGTCTGAGGTCACAGTTTAGTGACAACGTGACAGGTTGGCTTTGTCCTCTCAGTGACTATGGCCTTTATGGTACTAAATTAAAAGCTACCAGTTTTGTTTGTAGGTTAGTGAGTGTTAAATGTTAAGAAATACCATTTTAAAAATAAAGAGAGCTATAAAATGCAAATCATTTTCTAATAATGGAACTCAAATATGCTTCCTTATCATCTATAAATCATGTAAGTATAAGGTATGTTATATATTGTCCAAAGTTCCTTGTATAAGAAGCCACACAGAAATTTTGCAAGTTTCCTTTTGAATTTAGTGCTAGAAAAAGTTTCTTGGGGATGCTGGGATAGCTCAGTGGTTGAGCGCTCGCCTTGCAGTCAGTCATGAAGTACAGGGTTTGATTCCTGACTCCAGCCTGTTCAACCCCATCTGCTGAACCGCGACACAACTGATAACCACTAAGATAGCATGGTGGTGAAGGTTCTCACCTCCCATGTGGGAGGCCCCCAGTTTGGTTCCCACCCCACACAGCCCCACATCCACCTGTGTGGAATGAAACCATGTCACAACTAATGATGTACAACTATGGAGACTGCTCTGCCACCCCCCTTCTTTCCCTGTCTCACACACACCTTCTCTTAAAACACTGAAATAAATTAGAAAACAAAACAAAACAAACTTCTTGTTCCTTGAGAATGGGTATGTTTTCTTTTTATCACATAATAAAAATAATGAACTCCTCCTATTTCTCTTTTTGTCTTGATGTTAAGAAAGCTTGGGACTACAGATAATGTTGAACTTGCTACACTTAATTCTTCTTCAGGAGACTTAAAGCACTCCTTCTGTTCTAATAGTTTTAATGTCCTTTTATGGTAAACCACTTGATATAATTCTGGGACACAGACATAGCAAATACAGTTTAAGTTAAAAATAAGTATAATTCACCAATGATCCATTTTGATAAAAACAAGCTCGTGAAGATTAAGGACATCTACAATTTCTACAATTTAGCAATGACTTTAGAACCAGATTCTAAAGCTAGTAGATGCCATCTTCTTTGTACACATTTGCTTCACAAAAATTGAAAACCATAAAGAGTAAAGACAGAGCAAGTAAGTTAGAATTTATAACTCAAAAGGTAAACAAATATTGCCACCTACACTCTTTTCTTTGTAAAATGAAACAGATCGCTGCTAAAAACAACCAGAGGCTGTCTGAGGTCACACATCTTACCCTAAGTTGTCTGTGATGGTCCTGAAGTATCTCCGCATCAAGGCTGGAATCGATAGGAACAATTTCGTTTTTCCTTCTGTCAATGTTCTCCAACATGAGAAGCAAGCCATGACTCATTTCATGAAAATCCTGGACAAAAAACACGGAGTATAACATCACTTTGAATAATCTCTCCTGCTTTCCCTCACAGCTTACATGTCTGTTCTTCACAACTGCTACTACTGGCAAAGACACGTGGTTTGAAGATCTCACACACAACTCCTTTGCGAGTTGTAAACTGACTGAGTTCACATTCTTACCAAAGTGTCAAGTTTATAGTACCTCTGGGAAAATTTAAACATAAAGATAACTGGTTCAAAATCCTGAATTTCTAGGGCTATGCTGTAATTTGGAAGGAGGCAGCTCTGCGCCACTCACTACTCCTTGTATTCAAATCTTCCCATCTTTTAAGGCCAACATCCAATCCCATCCGCCTGCACTCGTCCAGTCATATACTCAACACTGAGTTACTGAAGATCTCCATGTGGAAGACACTGTACTAGGAGCGGGTGTGGGGTTGAAACACCAGCTGGGGTACCTGATTTTGAGGAGCTCTTACTCTTGGGGCCCATGGAAACCTGGAATGCAGGCGTCACTCCCCATGAGGGCTTCCCTTCACGTTCAGAATACAACCCAAATGCCTGGCGAGGCCCTACAAGGCCCTGCATGTTCTGGGTCCTAAGCACCTTTCCTCACCTTCTCACCGCTCCCTGCCTGTCTGCCCACATGGGGCTCCTTTCTGTCCTCACAGACATGAAGCCACTCCCTGCAGACGGGCCTTTCCATTTGCTCTGTTTCCTTCATGGAAACACCCTTTCAGGATCAGCTCAAAGGTCCTCAGACCTACCCTGAGCACTCTCCCCAAGTGGCTTTTCTCAGTGACTCTTCTCGTGGCGGTAAGTAGGCTGGTAAGCCATTTACTTGCATTCTCATGGTCTTCCCCAACAAAAGTGGAGGAGGCCCTGTATCCTGACGCTTACTGCAGTGTGTGTCAGACAGTGTATACTCAGCAAATATATGAATGAGTATCCTTAGTGCTCACTTTGATGTTCAAGCAATGTCTTCTTATGGGCTCAGTAAATAACTTTGGAATGAATGAATGAATGAAATGAATGAGTCAAAGAAGGAATGGTGGAGCTGACATAAATTTGTGGGAACGGCCTTTTGTTAGCTGGAGAGAAGATGGGATCACACTGATATGAACTACTGGTCAAGTATACAAGTTTTCCAGGAAAATGAAAAGTCTGGACACAAAGTTCTCTCATTCCTTCGGGGAGTAAGTGCACATGTCTAGTGACCTTAATAACTCAGGGCCCCGACCCAGTGACATTAGACGCGTGTGACTCCGCGGCACGGCCTGCCCAGAGCCCCGCGGACCTGGCACTGCATCAGCGCCTCCTGGAGCAGGCCTCGCCACTCCTCCAGCAAAGAGCACACCCGGTCCCAGCGCGCATTCATCTGGGACAAGCGGTCCTGCAGGTGCCGACTCTCATCACTGCCTGTCTGGGTGAACTCGGAGCTGCACAGATTGATGGAGAGGATGATGGCTTTGCGATGGTCCACAGCTTTCTGGAGCTCCTTAAAAGAGAAAGGGGAACAATCAAACAAGGAAATTAACAATAAAAACATTAAAACAGAGCCTACGACCTTTGCGGGAATGTTTTACCCAAACAAAAAGATCTATCAATTAAAACTGGCCTTAGCGGGATGGCGACATAAGACACTGTGGACTCACGTCTCCGAGAACCATGCTGTAGTTAGAAGACACGGACACTTGACAACATGAATAGATCTTAACAAACGACAGCACAGAGCCAGAGTCAGAACACAGAGTGATATGTGCAACAAATAGCATTTATGTGATTTAATATACATGTGCGCGCGCACACACATACATCTACCTTTTTCAGGAATATATATGAACAAAGAATACTCATTAAATCTTTCAGAATGGTTCCTATGGGTTTGAGGAACGAGGATTAAAAAAAAGAAACAGTGGGGAGGAAAACAACTAAAATAAAGAGGGATTTTCCAGTAAGTAACCATAACGCTGGGCAATAAACCAAGGACGGTGATGAACTCAACCCTCAGTATGGGAGTTCAACAACAACAAAACAAAACAAAGCCTGGCCCCAGTACTTCTGACCAACAGGAAATGTGCTTTTTGCTCCAGTGTAAGAACCCATTTCAGTAGACCAACGGTACCCAGAGTTCTGTGCATAAGAATCAAGTGGGAAAGAAACAAAAACTCATGGACACAGTCAATAGTTTAGTGGTTACCAGAGAGCAAGGGGGACAGGGATGGGGAGTGGGGTGGAGGTGGAAGGAGGGGGAGTCAAATATATGGTGATGGAAGGAAAACTGAATGGGTGATGAGCACACAATGCAACACATAGACGATATATTATAGAAATGCTCACCTGAAACCTATTTAATTTTACTAACCAATGTCACCCCAATAAATTTAATAATGAAAAAAAAAAAAAAAGAATGAGTGGGAAGCTTGAGTGGGAAGCTTGATTGGAAAGCAGACTCCCAGGCCCTGGCCTGACTCCCATCAGCATTAACAGCGGACCACAGGCTGAGAACTCCACCTACGTCACAGGCACCTTCTCATGATGTGAAGTGTTAGGAATTGGGGATTTCACAAAAACCAAAGAGGCAACTGATTTTTAGCTTTGCACATGTCCCCCAAAATCTAGAACTAAATTCCAGGAACCTGAGCACATATTTCTGTATTAATAATTGAATAGCTGGGTACTATTTAAACATCCCCAGATCAAGGCAGGGCGAGTGATCCTGCAAATCCCATCTACCCAGGCTACACTGCCTTATCGTTCCTTGCCATTTCTTTGATGTTTCCAACTTGTCTTAATTTTCCATTTTTCAGTAGATTCTTAACATGCTGCAATATAGAGCTAGCCACAGGACCGTGTGAGATCAAGGGATATTGTGGGAGGATACCTGGTTCTTCCCCGCTTTATCCTCAGAAAACAGATAGGATTCTCAGAAAGGGGAATTTTTTCTTATCACACAGGCTGATGTCAAGGTCTCACTTCTCCACCCTAATCTCACTTAGGTCTCAGACTCTGGCCAGTAGTGGCTTCATTACCTTTTTAATGCAGCACTGCCTTACATTTTCCCAGAGAGAAGCTAAATTAACTTTTTAAAAGATTTATTTTTATTATTTTTGACAGAGACAGAGAGAAGGGGAAGGGCTAAGAGCACTCCCCATAATTGCATGTCATTAATTTTCTACATAGTTTTATTCCACAGGTGGGTGAGGGGCTGTGCAGGGAAGGAACCAGCTGGGGCGTGGGCAGGGGCGGGGGGCTCCCACATGGGAAGCCCGCCCCAGTGAGAGCCAAGCTGGAGGCACACCCCAGTTCAGCATATGGGTCCTCGTGGGCGAGAGCTGGGATTTGATCCTCAGACCCCAGGGGCTGCAAGACAGGTGCTCAACCTCCTGATCCACCCTGGAATCCCCAGGAACTAAGTTAATTTAAGCACTCTGGAGAAAAATATGTTTTACAATCCAGATTTTGTAAATTGTATCTTCCATCTGATGCTTCACCCTGAAATCCATAGGTCTGACACAGGGGCTCCCTTATAAGAAGTTTGGGTGTCCGTAGGGAAGGCTCATTTCTCTGCTTGAAAGATTAAAACACAACCACCACCAAAGCAAGCCAGAAAAACATTACCCCAAATAAACAGCACACACTGAAACCAGAGCCACACAAAGCAGCGCATATCAGCCCTGAGCCTGGGGAGCCCGGGCAGCTCCATCTGAGGAAGAGCACACTTTGATGTTCTCCAATCAAGAAGACAGAACCAAAAGGCCCATGGAAAAGCAACTGAGCTCTCAATCCACAGTCCGCTTACAAGTCTCTGCATATTAATAAATTTTAGTAGCTGGGCCAAGAAGGATTTCTAAGACCCAGAAATGGAGTTAAAGGAAGCTGTCTTGTGTACCACATCCATACAGGCAACTGTGATATATTTTAGCACAATCACTCCACAGTTTTGTTCTGTTTGATTCATTACACTGAAATTTACTTCTGCCCTTACTAGAGACTATGTGAGAAGTTCTGTTGACTCCAGAATGTCAAACGATTTCATTAAGTCTCCACAAACTCACACAGTCTCAAAGAAGGTTCCTCTCTCGCTCTAACTTCACGAGGGCTGGCAGGAAAGTATCCAGCCATGTAACTGTTGTCGTTATATTGACAGCGGCTGGATTTTTTCCAGACAGCCCTTGTATATAGACTTGTAAGAACCTGGTAATAGCTCTATTTCCCTTAAAAGTGGTTAAATAGGTCCCAGAGGCACCTCGATAGTTCATGAAATTTTAAGTCCCAGTTCATTAAATCATTCATAATTATGCCCGTGGGGGCTAATACTACAACATGGTCTATTTTTATGCCCTTCCAAACCTTCTCTGTCAACACTGTGATTGGGGTGGCTGAGGGAAATGGGGGCACTCGGATCCCATCCTGCTGGAATGTTCTCCGCTGCTGTGTGACACAGAACAGCTAGTGCTGTGGTTTGATCGGGCCAGGCATGCCCCAGAGCAGTCTCCGTAGCTGACAGCATTATATTTCCATATAGTTTCACTTACCTTGAGCTTTTTGATTTGAAGTTCGATGGATGGGATGTCGGTGCTGAGTTCCAGGCGCCGGAGCCGTTCTAGTTCCTGCTCCATCTCCCCGAGCCAGGTCCAGATGCTGTTCAGGTCGGAGTTGAACTGCTGCCACTTCTGGAGGTTCTGTTTCATTCTCAGCTCCTTGCTCAGGGCCTGAGCCTGGATGAGCTCCCATCTGTCAATCACACCTGGCAAAATAAGACATGGCATTTTCCTCCGCATACGCTGTTTAGGAAATGTGGGAGACATACATCAGCAGCTAACTTTACATAGCGACAGAAAGCAATGTAATTCCACTGAGCATGTCTGTTGCTGTTGGCTGTAAATAGTGTCATGGCTGTGTTTTTTCTATCTGCAGTTTGAATGATAAAAGAGCAAAAAAAAAAAAAAAAAGAGCTACACAGAGTTTAACACTTTAACACTGTGAAGAGCTTGATGAAGTAATAAGCAGCCAAGTGCATAAAGTTAACATTCAATTCTTGGTTTCTTCCTGCCATAGAACTCTGTGAGCTTGCACAGCAAACGCCTGACTAGTGATAGTGGAGACAGTGCATTAAAATAAATAGGACATGGGACAAAAAGCGCCGTGCTGTTCACCTCCCTTCGTCTGTCACAGGAGATCACTGGAGCACAGAGAAAAGTTTTTAGGAGAGTATTGTGTAGAATAGTGACACTGGGGTGTAAACAAGTGTTCCAGAATCTTCCACTGCACTCTGCCTCGAGTTGAGGATGACTCACTCACCAGCTGTTTGGGTCTCGGTGCTATTCAGGTTAACGAAGCCCGGGAAATTCTCTTCTTCCTCCTTCAGCGTGTGCTCCAGCCTCTTCACGGAGTCAATACTGCCGCTGCATTGAGCCAGCAGTTTCATCTGTTTAGACAAGAAAAACGGGTCCCCGTCATGAAGTTTTTGCATTCTCACGAGTGCAAGAGCTTCTGGGAAAAATGTCTTTGCAGTTCTTCAAAAAAGGACAGTGGTCATGTTTTACTTCTCAGTGCCCCTCTGCGGGAAAAGGGCCTGGTTCTAAAACACACTTCTTAAATATGTGGCACTTCCATAAACACACAAAGCAATGCTGTGAAGACACACTTTGCATATGTGGTTTTGCATGAGAAGTCCTCAGGATAAAACTCAGAGCCCTCAACCGGCACTGTGATACATGATTTTTGGCAGGTTTCTCCCTATTTCTTAAACTGAAATATGGGAACAACAATATTACCACAAATCTCAACAGAACATTTTTTTGCATTAAATAATTAAAATACTTAAAAACATAAAGAAATAATAAAGCCAGCTGTTTTCATGAGAAAATTTAAGTATTATTTAATGGGCTTTAAGGAATTAAATCCTAACATCAAAGGAAAAGCTTCCAATTCCATGTTTAATATCATACACAGAATTCAAAGATTATAAGAACAAATCATTGCAAGGCACTCCTGCTATGCTGGCCATGAAGTTATCTTTCAAAGCTTTTAACAAATCACATTGCTATTAAGTGACTTTGATTACTTTTGATTGCGGTTCAGTATAATCTCAGTAATGTCAGTGTGGTCATTAGGGAACTACATTATATTTTGAAAAAAGAGGTTTCACTATAATAGAAGTCAGCATAATAGGCCAAATTGGACAGAAAATAAACTCATGATTGATTTCTCTTCTGTAGTCATGAGGCTACGGACATCAGCATCTATAACTAGGGTGGTTCTCTTCTCTGATTTCAGGAAGCAGAATGTGTGAGCTGTCACTAGACTCAGGGTAATTCATTTTTCTTTCCTTTTACTAGGCAGTCTTTTGGGTGTAAAAAGAAGATAAGAGGCATGGAAGAGACTGACTTTCAAATTCTCTTGCTTAAATAGGTAGAGGAAAACAGGTCGTTCTCTGGGAAGCAAAGTATTCGATCAGTAACTTGAGCAGAGCAAATCAAGTCATTATCTACTTTACTAAAATTTTCAAAAAAAAAAAAAAAGTAGTAATATACACACCCTCTCACCATCTTTTCCATATATCCCTCTCATTAGAATTGTTTTTTTCTAGAATGAGCACACTAGAAACAGAAGATAAAAACATTCCCAAGGCCAGTCGGGGAATCAATAAACCCAGGAAAAAAACTAAAAAAAATTCCGTGTTAGTTATCTAGTAGCTAAAGTCTGCTGCTCTGAGGATAACTGTGATCCAAAACTTATTAGCTGAATTTGGAAAAAAGCCTAATCACTTCCAGGAGCCAAAGAATTTGTTGCTTTCAGTTACATTGATCTCACTAAGTTCTCTGTTTAAAGGTACAGGCTGATCATAACAGTGCGTTTAGCAGCCTGAGCAAGGTTCAGTTGGACTTGAAAGGTAATGTGCTAACCGGGCTTAGTTTTGCACATTCACACCCACAAGTTCAAGGGCTGCATGGTGTTTGGAGAGCTCCTAACACCCATGTGCCCCAGACAAACTGTTCTTTGTCACACAACTGTGATTTCCTGGTACTGGTCCGGCTCATGAAGGTCAGGGTACTCACGTAGCCTCTGTAGCTGGAGTCTAGCTCTGGTCCTGTGGGAGTTTTGCTGCGGAGGATATTTTCAGTTTGCTGCATCTGAAAGCGGCTGTCATCCAGGGCTTTGTCCAGTTGTCGGATCTGCGACTCTAAGGTGCTGGGATCCCCTGCAGTGTCAACACAAGAATATTGACCAGCTTTGCAAGACTGGCCTTCAGGATGTTTCAGCACTGATTTCACTTACAGCTGTATAGAAATGGCATGTGTGTGGGAAATTATAAAGCAAGTTTAGTATTTATGTGCTTGTGGGTTAGAAGTTAAAGTGACCAGACCAAATAATGTGTTTCACTAAGAGCCCTAGCCAACTGGGCACTGCCGTAGGTACCAAGAGCCTGTGTGTCTACTCCCTGGCTCAGCTGATCCCCTGAAAACCTGCATGGTGTGCACCATGGAAAGCCCTCCAGAAAACCTAAGGTGGCACCTCCTGCTCTCCAATGACTCAGAAGCCATTACTTCTCATGCTGTCACTGCAGTCACTTACGAAGTAGGAAGAGATGTGCCTTCTGATCTTTCTTTCTGCATCTCAGTAGAAGGTGGTGCCCCTGGATTGCCAGGCGGCTGCCCCTGTCACTTAAGACAGGACTTCCAGTTACACAGGAAAAGACTAGCTCAGGATACAGACATACGGAAGCACTGAACTAGCAACGACCTGCTTTTGTTTAATAATCTGAGACAAAACCAGGGGAAAGCTAAGTGTTAACATTTCCATCTAAAGATGCTTTTCCTAATGGCTCAGACTGCTTGTCATTCTCCTTCCAGAGCCGTAACAATCTCTAGCAAAATTACTGTGTGTGTGTGATGTAGTCTTTGAACTGAATGAGAACACTGATCGTCAGAGTGAAGCTAGCACAGGTGAAAGCAGAACAAATGTTAGTAAGCTTTATGAATTTGAGTTTTTGGAAGAAAGGTCTTTTAAATACACCTGGAAGAGGTCTCTCATTGGGAATCATGTAGACAGTCATGAATGCTACACTGCTTCCCATTCTTTTGTTTTTCTTCAAAACTTAAGTGTAAACTAATAATCCTGCAATTCGATATCACACCACTGTGTTCAAACCCTATTCTATCTACCCTCCTCCAAATTACTGACTAATCTAAACTCTTTTCATTTTTCTTTCTTCCCTTCTTGGTTTAGGCATCATTCTGTCCTTACAGGAAAATCTAAGTCTTAAGATACTGTAGAATACAGTTTTCATTTCAAATTATTTTACAGGGCATAAGACTTATCAGTTAAAATTGTATCTATTTTTAGAGCTGAACATCTGGTCTCACTCCGTGTATAACACGTGACCCTTGAGATTGGTGGTGGGCCTGTGGTCATACATGCAGGCTGGTGGATTTGGACCGGAGCCCTGAGCACTGCCTCTCCAGCCAGAGAGAGGTCAGTGACCCATCAAAGTCACGATGTCAGTGCTGCTATCATCAAATAAGGCGCCAAGGCACATATACTGAAGACTAGGGTTCCCATGTCGTATTTTCTGCTGCTAATGGGCATCTTAGGTCTATTTTTAATGGGACTGATGACCATTTAACAAGATAAGATGTTATGTCATTGCACTTGATTACTGAAATGCTATTCTTGGTGTTGATCAATCAAGTGTCTGTGTGTGTGTGTTTTACAGCAGTAAGAGAGGAAGGTTCTGCCTGAACATGCTATGCCACAGAGCTGTGAGAGGTGCAGGACATGTGCTAAGAGGGAGGCTTGTTACAGGTGAGGGAGGGAGGCTCGCTTCGGCTTCTAGTGCCTACCAGCGGTATTTCTGATGGCACTTTCTGTGAGTTTTACATAGGCCTCAGGGCTGTCAGGGATCGTTACATCTGCAAAAAGAGCACAGTCTAAGTTGACGGATAAGGTCTGGAAACACTGATTCCCTTGTGGCAGGGAAACAACTTTCCTAGGTAAAAAGAAGGAAGTTAGTCATTGTGAACAGATAGCTCCTGAGCACACAGGGTACATGGGAGTGTTATTCCCATTTTATTGATGAGAAAACTGAGGTCCAGAGCCATTGAGTTAACTTATCCAAGTTTCGACAACTAGCAAGAGACAAAACTGGGCTTCCAATCCAGACCATGAGATTCTAAAGCAGCACTACAGCAAGCCAACAGAAATAACATGAGTCACATATGAAGTTTTAAAGCAAGCTTTTCCAACCCACAGCCCGCATATGGACCAGGATGGCTTTGATTGAGGCCCAACACATATTCGTAAGCTTTCTTAAAACATTATGAGATTTTTCTGTGACTTTTTTGTTTTTAGCTCATCAGCTAGCGTTAGTGTTAGTGTCTTTTATGTGTGGCCCAAGACAGTTCTTCTTCCAATGTGGCCCAGCTAATAGGTTGAACACCCCTGTTTTACAGGTTCTGAGAGCCACATTAAAAAAATAAGAAACAGATATAAATACGTTTAGTACTTGATTTTTCTAAACCAGTATATCCAAATGATAACATGTAATCAACCTGAATGTTATTAATATTTTACATTCTTTCTCTGTGTAAGCCTTTGAAATTCAGGTATGCATGTAAGTGCGTTCGACCCGGCAAGTCTCAATTCACACAGTCACATTTCAGTGCTTGCCCAACCATCACACTGTGGCTCACGGCTACACACTGAAGAGCGCTGAGTTAGATTCCAAAGGCCTGTCTATTCAACTATCCTATAAAGACAAAATAGAAATGAGAGAAACCACAGCTTTCACCAAGATGCCCAAGCCAGAAAAGTGCCTCTATTGCCATTCCATCAATCACCAGTTATGGAGGGGACTTGTTATGATTTTGCACATCCCTTCCATTCTCTAATATTTCCTGTTTCTTAGTTCAGGCCACCATCCCATCTCTGTTCTGATCGTAAATGTTTTCATCTGGACTCTTTTCCTCTCAGGGTGCTCCCCTCTAGATCGTATCAAGACAAGTTCTTTGAAAATATGTCTCTGATCCCATCACCTCTCTCCTTAGAGCCCGATTACCTCCAAGATAAAAACCAAACTCCTGCCACGTAAGCAGGCTGCTCTTTGATGAGGTCCTGGTTTGCCTTTCCACATCTTCTTCCCAGCCCACTCCAGGCTTCCCAACCCACAGCCTTGTCATTCTGGACAAATTCAGGGGACCAAACACACTGGGGCTGATCACAGAGCTGGGATGAGCACCCTTCCTTTCCTCCTCTGAACATCGCTGTGTCCACCTGACTGGCTCCTACTCATCCTTCCGGTCTCAGCTCCAGAGTCCCTTCCCGAAAGCCTTTCCTCAAAGCTCCAGGCCGTCGACCTCTGCTTGTATTTCTGGACCACGAAGTGCATACTGTTCTCCTAGTGCCACATTTCTTACCCATCGCCTGTGTTCCACACCAGAGCGTACGCTCTTGGACAAGGAGAGGAACTGCATATTCTCAGTAGTTAGAAAAGCGCTTGCCACATAGTAAGACCATAAAGATCATGCGGGATAAGTCAATGGCCATGCCAATTTTTAATTGACAGTCACATGAGTATTCATCCAATTGTCCCTTACGTATAATTTCCCCTAATGGGAGAAGGAAGATGATGATCCTGCTGGGCTTACATGCTTCCAGCACAATATCCATTCCCTTCTATTTTCCTTCTAGCCAACATATAGAAAGAGCTCTTTCCTACCTGATAAGCCAACCGCTCCCCTGAGGTAGAAATCTTTGTCTTCCTGACCCTCATCATCCTCAGAGGGCAGAGTCCTGGACATGGCGGACTCCAGGTCACGACTGAGGTCATAGTCATGGTCCCACTCCAGGGGGATGGAGTCCACACTGCCTGGGGTATCTCGTCCTGACCGCTCGCTCCGGAGGGGCTGGGCGACTGAGAGGGAGTGGTTGGAGGAAGGCGGTGGGGAAGGCACACTGTCTGCAGAGGTGTCACGCCAGTGGAGGTCTGAGAGAGCCGCAGAGTCATCCAGCTCCAACTCCCGATCAGAGAGGTCATGCTCGTCGTCTGGGAGCTAGAGATGTGGGCCAGGCAACGCTGTTAGGACAGCCAGCAGAGGGCCCCTTACCACCTCTTCCTGTTCTGCCTCTCACGAAATCTCAGCCTTGAACCTGATCTGGGTCACACTCCCACCTTAGTGGAGATAACGTTAAACTTCCTATCATCAAATAAATATAATCCTCTGACCACTTTTAAAAATGTCTTACAAATTAACCTACCAAAGCCTCAGTTTTATGGCTAGTAAAATGGAAATAATGATTAAAACCTACTTCAAAAAATTGGTATAAATTAGATCATAGAAATAAAGGCAATATAGCCTCATGCCTGCAACACAACAGGTCCATACTGGCACATATCAGAAACAAAAGAAAATCACTAATAAAACCTCGGCCAGTCCTTTTTAAACTTATGTCCCAGATACAAAATACATGGAATCACTGCAGATTCCAAATATTCTAATATAATAATAATAATAATAGCTCAACAATGAGATGTGATTATGGCAGCGATTAGGGAAATGGAAGAGAAAAATAAAGTTCAACTAAACAACCTCGTTAATTGAGCAACTATTTAAATTGCTCACATTCATCTTCTTGTTTTTTTCTAGAAGCTTCTTTGTATCTTAAAGAAGATATGTGCCATGTGCTCTTCTAAGCGAATGAGTGCGCATTCTTTCTATATATGAGGGTTGCCCAGAAAATTCCAGCTATTGTCAATAGGATGAGAACGATTACATGAATGGACATTTTCCAGACATCCTTCATATAAGTCCAAATTGTCCAATATATATGAGCTCATTTAATGCCCCAAATGATCCTTTCCACAAGGTAGGTACTATTACTGAATCCAGCTTCACAGTGGAGGAAACTGAGGCAAGAACATGAAATAACTTGCCTAAGGTTACACAGCTAACAGGTATGAGCGGGGACTGGAACGCAGGCATGCTGGCTCCAGAGTCCGGGCTCTTGCTCTCAATGCTACCTGACCCCTTAGAACTGATCTGCTTTCGACGTAAGGACAGAGAAAACGACAGGTCGCATACGGGCAGGCGGATCAGCTTCTTATGGTATCTCTCCACGCGCCCGAAGACCTCCTGACAGTAGCGCCGGAGTTCCTCCAGCTCCTCCTCAATGACGGTTGCGTCCCAAGGCTCACTCTTCTCTAGCAGCTGCTCTCCCTGGGTAATGATCTGCTCGATCTTGTTGTGGTTCAGTGAAATTTCCTGCTGGAAGGCCTGGGGAGCACACGTCGCACATCACTTCTTCACCATTCACAATGACATGGAATAGTTATACAACACAAATTGAGAAAAACCATGTAGGGCAGTGGTTCCGAAACCTTTTGGCACCAGGGACTGGTTTCATGAAAGACCATTTTTTTCCCACAGATGGGGGTAGGGATGGGGTTGGGGAGAATGGTTTTGGGATGATTCAAGTGTCAGATGCAGGTTAACGGTCACTTGCCATTCACTTATAGGGTTTTGATATAAGTCTGCATGCAACTGATTTATTAAGGTCTCTGTGCAGTCAAACCTCTCTACTAATGTTCATCTGTATTTGCAGCCGCTCCCCAGTGTTAGCCTTACCAACTCAGCTCCACCTCAGATCATCATGGATTAGATTCTCATAAGGAGAGTGCAACCTAGATCCCTTCCATGTGCAGTTCACAACAGGGTTTATACTCCTACGAGAATCTAATGCCATTGCTGATCTGATAGGAGGTGGAGTTCAGGCAGTAATGGGAGTAATAGGAAGCAGCTGTAAATACAGATGAAGCTTTCCTTGCTTGCCCACCACTTACCTCCTACTGTGTGACCCTGGGGGTTGAGGACCCCTGACATTAGGGATATTGAATTTACCACACACAATGACAAGCCAAGAGGCTATTGCTTTATAAAGTAAAACATGAACATTTTAAATCAGAACAGGAGTTGGAAATGAATCTTTGGAATTCCATGACCAGAAAGGTAACTTTGGCTAATAAATAATTTACTACCATGGACAGTATAGGTAGAAAATCACAGGAATAAAATAATCAAACCCATCATAAAATTCAGAGCACTGGTTACCCCTCATGAAAAGCAACTGTAAGCATTACAGTACCATTGAAATGAATTTAGCACTTTCAATGAAATACTGAATGTGTAGACTTCTTGATCATACATCATATTAAGCCAATCATAATATCATAAATTCTTCTCAGATGATTCTTTTATTGTTTCGGGACATAAGTAGAAAATATCAATATGATCTGAAAAATAAGGAATTCTGGAGGATCACTTACACTATTTCTACATGGTGTGAAAGAGTTAACCTATTGGGGACAAATTCTAGGGGATATGTCATTCTTGGTTATCTCATGATAACCAAATAAACTCAGGAATAGTCAAAACTCTCCAATAATAAAACGAGTCCAAGGAGAGAAGAGAGGGTGGTGAATCATTCTATGACCTCAGAGTCCAAAAATAAGACTCAACTACCACTTAGTAAAAATTTCTTGCAAAGATTTTAAATATTGATTTGCCTTGTGAAACGATTTGGGAAAGTCAAGGTTTGGGGGATGGTATGGAGAAGGTTGGGCAGAATACGAGGTTACCTATTTTACAATTTTTTTTTTTCATCTTGGGAATCTACAATTAAGGGTAACTTCCTTTTATTATAACAACCTAAGATTCTGGGCATCATGATTTTTTTTTTTTTAAGTCTATCTAACTATCTTGAAAAGAAAATTTCATAAGCTGTCTTGCAAATTATCCAAGTTGTTAAACATGCTTCAATCTAGGGAATCTTTTTATTATGTACCGTATATCCCATCTATTTAAATTTCTAACCAGCCACTGTTGTTGCATCATACATTGAAACGTATAAAATCTGCTTAATTAATTTTAGGCATCTAACGATGTAGAATATGTAAAATGAAATCCCAAGATGAGAAAGTTGTATTTCTCTGGAACGTGGAGGTCAAATAAATTATTTAAAGGTGCTAGAAACTAATTAGAAAAATAAACAAAAACAACAAAAAGAACAACCCAAAAAAGAACAAACCCTAACACCTTGGCTATCAAGTTAATAATTAACATGTTAGTAGTAGTTTTTGATGGGTAGTGCTCCTTATTTCATTTGTAATATCTTTTGTATTTTTTGAATTTTTTTTCCATCAATGAGAAGTAATTTTTTAGAAGTGCTCTTTTACTGTGCTCTTCACAAAAGGACCTACCAATCCTTTTCTCTGCAGACTTTCTTCGCGTTGGGAATTTGAAGAGTCCCTAACGTATTACCTTGAGTTGCTTTATTTTAGCATGAACATCACACTCGGAAAAATGCTCAATATTAGTGAGCTGCAAATCCATCTCGGTCAGCCACACCAGAATGCTGTCCCGTGCCGTCTCAAACTCCTCACGCTGGCCAATGAAATGCTGGTTGTGAAAAGAAAACAATAAAAATTAAAAAAATCATCCTGGGTACCCATACTGAGATGGTGCTGCCAGTCCCTACAGTCTTCTGGAAAGTTAGTGCTCAACAGGCAAGGAGAACCCTGCAATCCTTTCCCGGATAAGGGGACCCCAATGCCCCTCTGGCCATCCAATCTTACAAAACCACGGAGTTTCCTTCTTAATATCGTGTTCAAGGGGCCCTGCCCTGTCCTCTGGGCCTGTAAGCACCAGAGAAGGCTGGTAAAGACCTTGAGCCTCCGCAAGATGGAGGTGACACGCTTCTGCAGGCTGTCCCACCGCTGGTTGCCTTCGTGAACCATCTGCTTCAGGCTACAGGCGGAGTCGGTGCGGTTCTCTCTGGCCAGGCGGCGGTACTGCTTGTTGATCAGTTCCAGCTGCGTCAGGCTCTCGTGCACCTGTCGCTGTAAAGCCTGCGACCACAGAGAAGCATATCGGTGAGGTGTGTGTGGGCTCCATATTGTAGTGTCAGGGAGACTGTGAAGCCACACTGTCACAGACAGGGAAGGGACAACTACTAATGAGCACAGACTTCCCTTTGTTAAAGCAAAGTAATCAGTGTAACTTAAGGAAAGGGAGAGGATCAAACAAAGGTAGAAAAGAAAATGGGAAACACTAATTAATAGGTGTCTATATACAAATGCATATACATACATAACATACACACATGATATACACGTATCCATACAGAACTGACACATATCCAAATACAACAGCTTTAAAGATAATTAACAGCCAGAATAAATTTTTTTTCATGTAAAACAAACTGATGACAAAAATATTTACATGTGCTGCAATGTGAGTTTGAAATGCTCAGATTTTCCAATGTCAATACTGAGAAAAGAAATCTACAATAGAACTGTCTCTTTATATGTAAAACATACAATTTCCTAAAAATCCAGAGACTGCCTCAATTCTGGTATCCATTAAAAAAATTAAAACTACCTTTTGCAGAAGTTCTTTTGAAATGCAAGCTATTCATATTAGGAACTTCTAAGAAAATCCATTTTGTAAAATATAAATAACCTTAGCTAGAGAAATGTTTGGAACATGCTTTTATTTCTTTTTTGGTACTCCCACAAATCACTTAGAGCTAATACACAGTAGTATCTATTTACTGTTCAGGTTACCCTATGCACAGTTTAGAGTTTCTGAAGGTAAGATACTATTTCTTCTTTCTCTCTGCAATATATCAATCATATAAACCTAGTACAAACATCATTTGGCCAAAATAAAATGAAACTTTTTTTTTTCAAACTCATGTGTATGACTTATGACTGATTTTCATCTTGGCCTTAGACAGACAATTGTATGATTAGTTGGACTGGGTTCATCTAAACCCCAAAGCTCCCCTTCTTTTGGCTTATCATACTGTCCACAAGTCTGTCTCTGAAATGCTTTTCCTTGAGTTGCTTTGAAAACCTCCATCCTAGTAAATTTAATCTTCTATTCTATAAAACTTCAAATTATTTCCCCCAAACAAAGGAAGTAGTAGGGAAAGTTTAGCTTTCTCCATTCCTGGGAATTACAGATGAGGTCCCCTCACTGGAGTGATTGGCGGGCACCACTATGTCACAGTACACCCTAATCTGTCCCAAATGTCCATGCAATGGAACTGGCAAGGGCTGCCTTCAAGCCCAATTTTGTTTTTGTGATTTATTTATGTCTTGTAAGAAAATTAACTACAAGACACATAATAAAATCATTCATTGTTGGTCCTAACTATATGGCTATCCTTTGCCATAAAATCTGAGTCGAAAATAGCATCAAAAAGGATCTTCCATAATCTGCTTTGTAGGATAAGCCAGATATAGAAGGTTTTAACCTTTCGGAAGCTGTGTACACTAAGGCGCAATGCATGAGCCCTTCACTGGCCTTGGTTCACACAGTGGTGACCTCCAATATGCTGCAGAGATACTGGGACTTTTTACTAAAAACTTTTTAAGAAAAAACTTTTAGATAGGAAACATGTTTCTTCTTAAATATAGTGGCATAGTAACATATAAATCCTTGTTCAGATGTCAGTATAACTCTTGTTTATTCCACATAGTATTTAAACATTTTAATAGATTCATATAGCTGCTCATCCATGATGCTTAGATTTTAAACCCCACAAGAACAAAAACTCAAATTCATATTTACTATCACAGGCCTCCATAAATGCCTGGTTCACTGATGTTGCAAGGTCAAAATGAATGCAGCTATATTTGGTTTGACTTTTAGTCTTATTTTTAAACATCTCAGGGAGGTTGGAGCAGAATTAGTTACCAAGAATAATTTTTGGAAGATACACGCATCAGAAGGGATTGCTGTCAATATGTACGAGTACACACGTCCACCTATTAGTGGGAGATGATGAGAAAAAAAGTTCAAATTAAAAAATAGGCAACTTTAGGCTATATCAGGTCATCTGTGAAAAGGAGAGGCAGCTGAGAAGTTCAGGTTTTATCATACCTCAGTGACAGAGCAGACCTGAGATTTTACAAACCGGCAAGGACCTGGAATCAGTTATTGAGTGATGCCTGTCATCAGTAGTATGATTACACTGCTGCTATTATTGTCTCTATGACATGGAAAAGACTTCACGACTCAAGAATGGCACTGCTCTTCAAATATAAGAATGGCTTGTGGTTAAAATGTTTTCTTCAATTCTGGAGCTAACTCTATTTTACGTATGATTTAAAACATTCCTAACTGTGCTCCGGTTAGGTAAAAAGAAATAAAGAAAATATATTGTGGACCCATATGCTGAGCTGGGGAGTGCCTCCAGTTCAGTTCATACCGGGGCGAGACCCTGGCCCAGTTCCTGCCCTGTGCAGCCCTGCCCACCTGTGCAATGAAACTATGTGGAAAAACCAATGATGTGCAACTGTGGAGAATGTTCTGGGTCCTCCCCTTTCTGTCTCTGTCTCGGTATCTCTCTCTCTCTCTCTCTCTGTGAAAAATAATAAAAAAATAAATAAAGAATTCCTCTTTATTGCTTTATTTTGTGCTGTATTTGTAATACTTAATAATCTTTATATAAAAACTTCCCTTTCCCACTCCTTTGCTTACTTATGAGGTAATAATAAAGATGACAATGAAGTCATCACCTAGCTATTCTCATCACCCAGCTATTTGAACAAAATAGCTGGGTGAACAGTTAGCCTATGTCTTGGGGCACCAATTACTCACTGCCTACTCTCATAGCAAAATAAGGATTCGATATTTGGAATTATAAATCACCTCAAATTTCTTTAGTTCTTCTTTGGCAACTACATAAATCACACCAGAAGAGCTGGGGAAGGCAGCTATCCTTTCTGAATTCTTGAGCCAATCTTCAAAACGGGAGTAGTCATCCAGAAACTTCTGCCACAATCGCCAGGTCTCTTCAATTCTGAAACAGAAAATGAAAGAACAGAATCAGATCGGTTGAGACAGTTTATGCTCCAGAATGCTGTCTGATGCCGGCTACAGGAGGGAGAGTCCTGATCAAGCAACTGTCATGTCAGACAATGACTGTGCCTTGAGCCAAGTTTGACTAGCGTGAAAAAGAGACAACTGTTTGAGCTAAAATAAAACAGCTGTTCTTTCTTTCTTTCTTTTTTTTTTTTTTAAAAAGCACATCCTGCAGCTCTGGGTTTGGAATTAGTAAGATTGATCATCATAAGCACATACTATAAGCTGTTCTGAATCTGTGCGAGAAAGTTTAGAAATGCAACACTGTGTCTGCAATGCACACTCATGGCAAGGCTTTACTGAAATAAAACAAGGTTCGAAAACCCATGTAATTACAACATCAAACTACCCTCCTCAAAATCAACTAATGAAAGCGAGACAAATATTAATATTACTCCTTTCAAGAGTGCCCCAGACAGCTTTAAAATATTATGAGGGGATGTCAGGATAGCTCAACAGGCTGAGCGCTTGCCTTGCAACTGCAAGGTCCAGGGATCGAATCCTGACCATGGCCCGTGCAAACCCATATGCTGAACTGAGGCGCAACCGGTATCAGCCAGGATGGAGGCAAGGGTTCTCGCCTCCCATGTGGGAGGCCCCCAGCTCGGGGCCTGCCCTGCATGACCCCACATCTACCTGTGTGGAATGAAACCATGTCACAACTAATGATGTACAACTATGGAGACTATTCTGGGCTTTCTCTCTCTCACCTTTTCTCAAAAACAATAAAACAAATCTTAAATCGTTATGATCATTTTCTAACACATCACTATTTTTGATGGCCTTGAATTTCAAAGCTCTTTGATTTATTTTATTTTTAATAAAAGAATGTTACTTTTCAACCACCAATTCTGTGGCCTTATACTTGTTCAGCACAGGCATATTTTTGAGAATTATATTTAAACTGTTAGGTCAGGCATAACTTGCCTTGTTATATTTATATAGAACCTTTACACCTACTTATTTTCCCAACTATAGGTAGAGGACAGCAAGTTTGGGAAACCAAGGCCGTTTTTGGACAAGACACCTAAAGGAAGTAGTGACCAATGGGTACTAAGGGTAATTTTGTTCTTCTTTTTGGTCCTTCCTCTTTCCCAGCTGCCTGAACGTCCCAGCTTACTTGAGCCTTCTTTCCATGGACATAGCGCAGATATTTCTCCACCGCCGGTCCAGGTTTCGCGTAGCCTGCTGGATGGAATCACACTCGGCGTCGGTGGCACATGCGTCACAATCATGCAGCAGGACCTCACACAGGTTGAGGACAGAGGCCACACCTGTGCTGTGTTTCTCTATGTCTCTCTGAAGCTCCTGTGGGCAATAACATGCTTTATGCAAACACTTGTGTGCGGGTAGGGGACACTGCACCAGTGATTTTGTGACTGACATGTGGTTAGGCACAAACCTTGACAAAGATTTCATTTCCTTCCATGCATGAGATTTCAGCCACTTCATTTATGAAACACGGCAAACTCAGAAGTATGAGAAAAGGAATCTACAAATATTTTAGCTATGTGAGCAAGGCCAGAATATAAACGGAACAAGTGAAATAGACTAGGTTAAGAAAAAAATGAGTGATTGGAAAACAAATCTTGCCCCAGACTCTACTTCATAGTCTACTCCACTTCTGTTCCAAGCCATCAATCAATCCATCCATCAACCAATCAATCAATCATTCGATCAAAGAAATACATGTGCTCCTCTTAAAAGCTCCCATTCAAGAAGTGGGACTGGATCTCCAAAGATATGTACTATTTTAAACAGTTAATTCCACCACTGTTAAAAGGCACCATGATTTTAGGTTCTATATTATGTATGAAAACATTGTTATAATTAACATCTTCCTTGGTTAGCAATTTTAAATGTAGGACAGAAATAGAAAGATTATGATAAATAAGGCATTGCATTTCTCCAAAGTTCTACCTTATGAAGTCTTTATATTACGTAACTGCAAAGAATGTAAGTGCAAAATGTACATTACTTTTTCTACTGAGTTTTAACTCAATTTACTCAAAGTATCTGATTACTAAAAGTGAAGCCTACCAGTATCATTTTTTTGCTTGCCCTATTTAACAAGGTCCTTAATATGTTTTCCTTTATTTTGATAAAGTTCTTGAATTTGTCTAGCTTTTCTTTTGTTCTAATGATTCCTCAACTTATTAAGATAGCTGGGATTTATAATCTTGTGCATATATTCTAATTCCTATTTTTCTCCTTAATATTATGTTCTTATGTCTTCTATACAAGCGTTATCTTACTGCTGAGTGCAAGAATCGTGCTTTTGCTTAGTTTTGGAGATTCCATAAACTAGACAAAAAAAAAAAGATAAATTCTATCAAAATATTTTGATTTTAATAAAGTCCTTTCAAATCTCTTACATAACCTTTTTCAGTTATGTGAGGGTTATCATGAAAATTGCTGATCTAAAAAATATAAAATAAAATATTATAGAAAATGAACTGAATGTTTGCTCGAAGTATTTACTAAAAACAAAAACTTCTGTGAATGAGATAACCAAGTAAATTTTAGTTCTTCTAGTGAATTTTGTATAAGGATATACATTTGGAAGAACTGTTAAGTATGTAAACATAATCCACGCACTTGAAAAAGTTATAGTATTTTGATTTAATTTTCTCCTAGTACTCAAAAGTTTTTTCCCCAGTTTTTTTGACATATAACACTGTGTAAGTTTAGGGTGTAAATGTGATAATTTGGTATATGTATATATTATGAAATGATAACCACAGTAGTTTAGTTAACATGCATTACCTCACAGTTACAATGTGTATATGTGTGTGTTGAGAACTTCTTAGATTTCCCTAACTTTCAAATATAGGACATAAAATTAACTAGTTATTATGCTGTATACACCATCCCCAGAACTTATTCATCTGATAACTGGAGGTTTGTACCCTTTGGCCACCTTTATCAGTTCCCCACTCCACCTCCACCTCTGGCACCTCTAATCTATTTTCTGATTCTATGAGTCTTTATTTTTACTTTTTTAGATTCCACATATAAAGGAAGATCATATAGTATTTTGCTTTCTCTGTCTGAAAATTCTCTTAGCATAATGACCTCAAGGTTTATCCATGTTGTCAAAAGTGGCAGTATCTCCTTTTTTTTCTTTTTAATGGCTGAAAAATATTCTGTGGTCTGTCTATCTATCTATCTATCTATCTATCTATCTATCTATCTATCTATGTATGTATCTATCATCTATCAATATCTATCATCTATATAACGATTTTTCTATCTATCAACTAGCTATCATCTTCGTCTATCTATGCATCTATCACTACATATTTTTTCCTTTTATCCTGTTGATACTTAGGTTGTTTTCATGTAGTCACTGTTGTAAAGAAGACTGCAATAAACATAGGGATGGAAACATTTTTTCAAGATAGTGATTTCATTTCCTTAGGATATATACTCAGAAGTGAAATTGCTGGGTCATATAATAGATCTTTAATTTTTGAGGAACTTCCATAATGTCTTCCACTGTGGATATACCAATTACATTCCCACCAAAAGTGCACACAAGGGTTCCCTTTTCCTCACATCCTTACAAATATTTATTATTTATTGTCTTTTTGACAGTACTCATTCCAATAAGAGATATCTCATTGTGGTTTTGATTTGCATTTCCATGATTAGTGACGTTGGGTGTCTTTTCAGGTACTTGCTAACAATGTGAATACCTTCTTTGGAAAAATGTCTATTCAAGTCCTTTGGTCATTTTTTAAAGTTTTATTGTTAAATTTATTGTGGTGACATTGGGTGGTAAAAATTATATATATTCCAGTTCTATAAAACCTCATCTATGTGTTGGATTATGTGTTCACCACTTTGGCCATTTTTAATTGTATTATCATTATCATTATTATTATTATTGAGTTATATGGGTTCCTCATATATTTGGGATACTAACTCTTATTAGATATGTGGTTTACAAATAGTTTCTTCATTCTCCATGTTGCCTTTTCATTTGATCATTATTTTTGCTGTGCAATTTTTAGATTTTTTAAAAGTTCTAGTCCCACTTGTTTATTTATTTACTTACTTTTGTTGGAAAAATCATTGACAAGACCCATATCAAAAAGCTTTCTCCCTGTGTTTTCTTCTAGGAGTTTTGTGGTTTTGGGTTTTACATTTAAGTTTTTAATCCATTTAGAGTTGATTTTTGTTAGTGGTATAAGATAGGGGTCCAGTTTCATTCTTTTGCATTTGAATATGCAGTTTTCCCAGCATCACTTTTTGAGAAGATTATCCATTCCCCATTGAATATTCTTGGGTCATTTGTCAAATATTACTTGACTGTATATGCATGGGTTTATTTCTGAGTTCTTGATTCTGTTCCATTGTGTACACAGACTGCTTCATGTCAGTGCCATATTTTGTTTACTATAGTTTGCAATATAGTTTAAAACCAGGCTTCATTCTTCTTTTTCAGGATTGTTTTGGCTCTTCAGGATCTTTTGTGGTTCCTTATGAATTTCAGGATTGTTTGTCCTATTCTAATAAAAAGTGTTATTGTAACTTGATAGGGACTGCATTGAGCCTCTGGATGGCTTCGGTTATACAAACATTTTTAACAATATTGATTCTTCCAATCCATGAACATGGAATTTCTTTCCATTTATTTGTATATTCTTCAATGTCTTTCCTTAATGTCTTACAGTTTTCCATGCATAGATCTTTCACTTTCTTGGCTAAATTTATTTCCAAGTATTTCAATTTTGTTGTTTCTGTTGAGTATTTTATTTTGACGCTATTGTAAATAAAACCGTTTTGTTTCTTTTTCAGATAATTCATTATTAGTATGTAAAAATGCAACTGATTTCTGTACATTGAATTTGTACCCTACAATTTTGCTAAATTTATTTATTCTAAGAGTTTTTTGATGGAATCTTTAGAATACACGCACACACACAGTGCCAAAAAAGTATACATATTTTAAGAAAGAAAAAACCTATTAAAATTGTGACACTCAATAGATACCGATAACAAAAAATAAACACAAGTCACGTTTGACTTCTGCAATTACAAGAAATATTCAAAGTGGTGACCATCAGCATCTAGATTCTGATCATGGCGAACTGCTGCTTAAGGAATGTTGACCAAAGTGTCCACTTGTATCGCTGTGCACGCCATTTCAGTTTATCATGCATCTCAAACTTAACATGAATGCGTGCAACTGTTAGGCGTGTTGGAAGTTCTGTTGCATACTCACACCCCCATTCTCATCATATTTCTACAACATCCTTGAATTTCAAATACCACTTCAAAATGGTCTTGTGTTTCTCAAACAACAGTTCTTCCTCCATTTTCTTTGACTGTCCTGCCTGTCACATGGTGACGCTAATATTCATTTTATTAACATCATCTTTTGAGTGAATGTCATACTATATATTGCTACCATAATTAAATTCAGCTTCAAAAAGTAATACATAGAAAACATCTCTTAAAATGTGTATACATTTTTTTGGCACCACTGGTATGTGTATGTGTATATATATATGTGTGTGTGTGTGTGTGTGTGTATATATATGTGTGTGTGTGTATAAAATCATATCATCCATAAACAGAGACAATTTTACATCTATCTTTTTTATTTGAATGCTGTTTATTTCTTTTTCTTGCCTGGTTGTTCTGGATAGGACTTCCAATATTATGGTTAATAGACTTGGTTAGAGTTAGTACCCTTTCCTTGTTTCAAAACTTAGAAGAAAAACTGTCAAACTTTCATCAGTGAGTATGATGTTAGCTGTGGGCTTGTCATATTTGTTCATTATTCTGTGGAGGTATATTCCTTCTATACCAAATTTGTTAAGAATTTCTATCATTTGAATTTTATCAAGAGCCAGGGGCTGAACCAGGGCCTCCCACACAGGAAGCACACCCCAGTTCAGCATGTGGGTCCACATGGGCCAGGGCAAGGATTTGATCCTCAGTTCCCGGGGCTGCAAAGTGAGAGCTTTTAAACCTGCTGAGCCATCCCGGCTTTCTGGTTTCTGACTCTTTTAATGTGATGTTGAACTTGGTTTGTTAGTATTTTGTTGAGGATTTTTGCATTTCTATCCATTGGGGATATTAGCTTGTAGTTTTCTTTTCTTGTGATGTCCTTTGGTAATGCTGGCCTCATAAAATGAGTTTGAGAGTGTTTCCTTCTCTTCAATTGTTCTTTTGTTTGTTTGTTTTTTAATAAGAATGTGAAAGATTGGCTTTAACTGTTTGGTAAATTTTACCTGTGAAAACATCTGGGCTTGAACTTTTGTTTGCAGTGGGTGAAGGTAGAGGTGGAAGTTTTTTTATTACTGTTTCAACCTCTTTATTCATTACTGAACTGTTCAGATTTTCTATTTCTTCATAATTCAGTCTTGCTAGGCTGTATGTTTTTAGGAACTTACCCATTTCTTCTAGCTTGTCCAAATTGTTGACATATAACGTTCATTGTAGACTCTTATGATCCTTTGTATTTCTTGGAATGTATCCACTTTCACTTATAATTTGTATTTATTTTGGACCTCTCTCTTTTTTCTTGGTTAGGTTAGCTAGGTTTGTCAATTTTGTTTATTATTTCAAAGAACCACTCAGTTTTGTTAATCTTTTCTACTGTTATATTCTGTATTTCATTTATTTCTGCTCAAATTTTTATTATTTTCTTCCTTCTTTCAACTTTGAGCTTAGTTTTTTCATTTTTTTCTAATTTCTTAAGGTATAAAGTTAGGTTGTTTTTTGAGATCTTTCTTTTTTCTTAATGTTGGCATTTATTGCTATAAACATCCCTTATAAAACTGCTTTTGCTGTATTCCCTAAGTTTGACGTGTTGCATTTCATTTTCTGTTTGTCTCAAGCTATCCTTTCATTTCCCTTTTGATTTCTTTTTTTATCCATCAGTTGTTCATAAGTGTGTTGTTTAACTTCTAAGTATTTGCAAATTTTCCAGCTTTCTTCCTGTTATTGATTTCTAGTTTCATTTATCACTGTGATTAGAAAAGATACTTGATTTAATTTCTATTTTCTAGAATTCGTTGAGACTTCATTTGTAGTCTAACATACGAGGGCTGCCCGGAAAGCATCCAGCCATGTAACTGTTGTTATACTGACAACAGCTGGATTTTGTCCAGACAGCCCTCGGATAATCTATCCTGGAAAATGTTGAGGTGGGGGTGGGGTGTCGCTGCTGGGTTCTGCAGTCACCTCTGGTGGGGCAAGGTCGCAAGCTGTGTTCCTGGCAGAGCAGGGCCACTGGGTAGATTCTGTGATCAAGCAGGTCTATAGGCCGTGCTCTGTGATTGCTCATGGTGGGTGGGGCCTCAGGCTGTGCTCCCAGACCAGATAATAGGCTGGGTGGACTCTGTTCAGGTGGCCACAGGCTGTCTTTACCACTGGACTGCGCATCAGGCGCTGCTCTGTGAACACGCAGGGCTATAGGCTGTGCTCTCGATTGCTGAGGTCAGTCTGGGCTTCGCCGTCTGGTAGGCCACTGGGGTGGGCTTCCTGGCCGAGCCAGGTTGCAGACTGTTCAGCAACCAGACAAGGCCTTAAGTTGGATTCCACTGTTGAATGGGGTTGTAGTCTGGGTTCCACGACAAAGTGTGGTTGTAGCCTGGGCTCTGAGGCTCCCCGGTTAGGTGGGGCCTGAGGCTATGCTCCCAGTATGGCTGCTGGCTTGGCTCCCTGCCCAATAAGGGCAACTGAATGGGCTGCGCGGCTGCCCGGGTTCTCTGCCAGGCTGCCCAGTGGGGCTGGAAACAAGCTATGCTCAGCTGTTGGGCAGGGCTGGGAATTTATTTCCCTGCCCAGGCAGGGTGGCAGGAAAGAGTCCAAGGCCAGTAGGGCCTGTTGTCTGTTGTTTGCAGACCCAAATCAGGCAGAACTGCCAACTGAGCTCGAGGCCACCTGGGGCCACTGGCTGGGATGTGTGCTTGGGCACAGCTGCACTCAGGAATGCAGTCCGCCAAGCTCTGAGTGCTGGCTGCCATGAGCCCTGCCCCCTCCCCCATTTCTTTCTGGTCTCCAGGGCTCGAGCCCCATAGATGCCTCCAGTGATCCCCATGTGGCCAGACCCAAGTGAGCCTCCGGGGGAAGGTCCCACAAGGCTGGAGGACCTGCATAACCTTGTTGGCCTCTGTTTTTCTGGAGAAACCAGAGGCCCGAGGAGCCCTCTCTGTGCAAAGCTGTGGGCCCAAGGGGGCCTTTGGGTGCAACGTTGCGCCATCCTGGGGAGGGGGTGCTGTCAGTGTGCAGCCAGCCCTCTCACCCCTCCGAGTCTATCCTCCTAGGCTCTGTGGTCCCGGAGAGGCTTTGGCTGCACTCCGGGTTCTTGGATTTTCACCCCGGTGTCTTCTTGTCTATGGATAGGAGCTTGCTGGTCTTCTTGTGAAACAGACTGGAGCCAGAAATCACCTCTGTTGTCGTCTTGGTGATATCATTCCTCCATAGTCTTTTAAATCCGTCTTGGAGCAACAAGTCATGAGGGGGGCCAGTGTGGGAAGTGACGCTGGTGTTTGAAAACCAGAACGGCAATTGATGGCTGGCTGAAGGTGCGGTGTTTACCACACTGGGAGTTAAGACTTCTAGGGGACCCACTCATGAGGGGGAGGGGCACAATTTGGGGAGATTAACCTCCAGAAGCTCAACTAAGTTCCAACAATAAATATAGGAGAAAAATCCCCTTCTGCTATTGAAGTTTTTTGTCAAAAACAATATGGAAAATAGGCTTGAGGGCTTTGATAATGATCTATCAGTGCCTTGATACAGACAAAGAATGAGTCTGAGCTTTGACCTCCCTGGTAATGGTGTCAGATTGTCCCGTTGTGTCACTGCGTTTATTCTTCTTCATCTATAACACAGGGACAAAATGTTCTCTGAAACCACCTCAAGTCTACATATAGTTCTGCCTAATTAAGTTTGTAATAATTAAGTGCATTGGCAAGAGAAACAAAAACTCGACGTAGGGAAATAGAAGGAAATGCATCTTTTCCAATTTAATCTATTTAAATATTTGTCAGAATTTTTCCCTTTTGGAAACATAATTATTTATCTGTCTTTTACAACATGTATCCCAAATGTTACAAATTTTACAGAATCAAGATCAAACATCTTCCACAAAGGAACCTGTAGTAAATATGGTATGATTAAAATAAAATTTACTAAGCATCCATTTTGGGTTGTGTTAAGTGCTTTTCTCATTAATTCTTACAATAACACTACATATGAGCCACGTACTCCGATTCTGTGCGTAAAAAATTCTTATGCATTTTATACATTAGAAATATGAGGGTTAAAATAGTTCATTACTTTGACTCAGCTCATGCAGAGAAATGCAGAAGGAAGTTGATTTAAACCCAGGAAGTTTGACTTTTAACCAGTGATATACTTTTATTTTTAACTTGACATTTAATTAAAAGGCAATATAAATATATATTCATATATTTAAAAGTCAAAGCTTCCAATGAGTGATGCCCTGAAACAACCATTTCCACCTCTTGTAGCTTTGTCTTCTGGCTTTTACTTCTATATTTCTAAGTAACACGTTTATGTTGCTAGTTCTTGATTTTTAAAGTTTAGAACTTATTTATGTTACTACTTTTACATCACTACTTTGTTAATTTCTTTCTCTCCCTTTTCTTTATTCTTTTTTTTGGGGGTGGGGGGGAAATGGGAGGCTTTTAAGGAATAACTCAATTGGAACTTGAAACTCTTGCATAAACCTGGCCAGTGACACTGTGGGAGACAGTGCAGTGGGGCTGGTGTTGCACCTTTTGGTACAGAGTCCTTCACTTACTCTCTGTATTTTTAATATAGTGGCTTCGGCCTCGATGGTGTCCCACATGCCCATACCCAACAGACAAATCCTCCATTCTCCTTCTGGAGAAAACAAAACTACTTGCCTGCCTAACTGGGCTTGGTGAGGGAATCTGCAGTCTAAGCATTCCTTATTCAAACTTCCAAGTGATCTTCCATGTTCAAGCCCCACAGACTTGATATTGCTACTTCGTGAACCTTCCTGGAACTCAAAGGCATGATTCAGCTTTCTCCATCCTCCGTCTGCCAACACCACAGCGATTCATCTATTCTCTCCACTTTTTATCTTTCAAAATTTTGTTGGACATTGGTCATCTTTATCATCTTGCCTCTTGTTCTCTTTGCCATTGAGTTTGGCCCCTCCCCTTCTGCTATCATTTTATCGGGGTTTTAATCATGGGTGGGGCTATACATGCATAGGATCAATTTGTCATATTTAACTAGGTGATGTTCTGATTGTCTTACATTTGCTAAATTACAATACTGGTCATTAGATTTTGACTCTTATCACATGTAGATGTCATTACCATGCTCTCCAGGAGCATTTGCGAAACTGGAGGCCAACCATGACCCACAAATATCAGAATTTTAAATATCAGAGAGTCCATCAGTGTGTCTTAAATTACAAAAATTGAAAAATATCCCGCTAACCATTTTTTTAAATGCTAATTACAACATCAAAATAAACCCAACACCTAAAAAAATATTTTTAAATACCTATTCTCATTGGTTCCAATGTTTGTAGAATAAAGTAAGCATAAATAGGTCTGTTTATTTATTTATTTGAAATGTATTTTAATTAAAGCAACTTGGCTACCATGAAATATAATGCAAGTAACCAGAGTGTGGATAGAATTCTCAAGGACAACTGAAAGGCATGGAGTAGCAGTGTTTCGTCAGGAGATTTATAGTGTTGAGTACTGACAACTGGGGTTTGCTATGTTTAGTAAAAATAAGCAAGGGAGTGGGAGGTGAGAATCCCTTCTGTGGCTTTTTTCGGGGTTACCCTCTTCTGCTCTGTCGGGCTGTGTACTGTATGCCGTGCAACGTGCTGTCTTTGCTACATGTATGAAGGTGAACTTAGTGTGTGGTCCACAGGGAATATCTTCCTTGCAAAATAAAACTATGTTAGACTCTAAGCTCTTTAAATATGCCCTGCAATCTTTCTCCAAACACTACAAATCACAGGGGCACAAAAGGCTTCTCTCTAAGGCTATAGTAGTGGGCTTACAACTCCAACAAATAAGAAAACAAAACGATGTGGATACATCATTGTAGCTCACCTAACCTGCCATCTGAGGCTGGCTTCTTGTGGGCCAACAGCATGGATTCTACAATGGCATAGCTCTGAAGAGCCAACTCTGTGGTGACAGGTAACCTACTATGTGCCCGCAACATCTGCTTAGCCAAAGCCTTCCCTTCCTCACTAAACCTGCCTCGCTTCCTCCTGGTCTTCCATCCTAATTCACCATCTCACATGCACCGCTCTATCCTGCTGGGAGGACAGACAGTTGAGAGCCTACGTGCCTTCTTCAAGTGTGCAAAGCTTTACCTGCTGCTCATTAAGCTTTCTCTGTATTTCTTCTGAGTCACAGGAGTCGTAGACGATCGGCTTGGCCAGCTCCGACTCGATGTGAGCCAGCCACGTTCTCAGGCTGCTCATGTTCTTATCCAGCTGCTGTACCGCGACCAGAGTCTCCTTCAGCTTCTTCACCCTGTGGGCAGAAAGGGGACGGCGACTTCAAGAAGAGGCTCCACTCAGGGCTCTCTCCTGAGCAGCAATGAGCATGGGTCTCCAGCCACATTGCCCAAAGCCATCGCCACTTACTGGCGTTCTGTGGGCAGTTGTGCAATCCTTCTGGGTCTCTGTTTCCTCATCTATGAAACAGAGATGAAGTCACAGTATGTGTGAGACTGAACAGCCCAATAATGCAGGTACATGGGAAATATTCAACGCATATTAGCTCTGATTGCATTCAACACAGCTGTAACAAGATAGCTGGGACAGAAAGCTCCTGGTTGTTACAGAACTTATTTCCACAAACAATATACTGATTTATACTGCTACGAAGACCTGAGAGAAAAATTAACCTACAATGACAATGTCACCATACAGATTATAAATCCACAGTTCTGATCACGTCAGCCCCTGTGGGATGTATTCCAGCAACCTGGTGGCAGAAACTCAGCTTAAAGGAGAAAGTACACATAAGGTAAATGCTATCAAAGAGTTGCCACTGAACTTCAGCAGTCAGTTTTACCAAAGGTAACTGAGCCCTGTTAGAGTATAAGTGGCAGAGGGGAGGCCGGGCCAGCCACTCCCCAGTCCACCTGCAGACCTTCAGCATGATATTCACTATCCAGCACGCTTAAGAAAAGTTTTCCTGTTCTTTCCAGGAAGGCATAAAAACTCATTCATTTAAGATTGGCATTTATCTAACAATCATGTGTGAAACTTTGTGTAAGAACCTTATGTGTAAGATGCCAGGTCGACATAATAAGTATGACTTGTTTTCCTAATGAAACGTACAATCTGACTGAAAAACTGGATTTACAAATGATAAAATGTATCAGTGTGGTAAGAGCTAAGCTGAAGAAATACACCACGTCTCCGGCCACATGCAGGTAATCACTCATTCATCCATTTACCTTTTGTTCATGCCTTTTTATTCCTCCTACAAACATTATGGCACTACGTAGTGATGGTAGTAGATGAAAAAAATACAGTAATGACTAAAATTTCATTTTCGCCACTGAGGAGCTGAGGCTTTGATGAAATGGGATGTGAAGCAATGTCACTTGTGCTGCATCTTGCGAGGTGGATAACAGCCAAGCAGAACATTCCTGGTGAGGCAAGCGCTCATCCACTGAGCTATCCTGGCATCTCAGAACAGTAATTTTTAAAAGCATGGACTAAGAACAATGGTTAAAGGAGGAATCACAGAAAAGAATAATTAGGAAGGAGGTGAACCAGGAAAAGTGTAGCAGAAAACAATGGCAGGAAAAGTTCCAAGAAGGAAGCTTGGTAGGGTGGTAAGATTGTGTATCGTTTAAGGATACAAAAATGCACAGTATAATGAAAACAGCCAACAATCGTGTACTACAATTATGTAATGTGATTAATATTGCTACAAGGGCAATCCTATTACAAAGTATAAATGCATCAAAGTAAACTGTTGTAAACCTTAAATTTACACGATGTTGTATTTCAAATACATTAAATAAAAAAAGAAGCGCTGCTCAAAGTGTTGTCTGAATGCCTCCTTTATAGATTTACCTGGCTTGTCTCATATACCGTATTTTCCGGCGTATAAGACGACCAGGCGTATAAGACGACCCCCTAATTTTACAGTTAAAACATAGGTTTAGGCCTATATTCGCTGTATAAGACTACAGCCTCGGAAGTGGGGGGTAGTCTTATACAGCGAATATAGGCCTAAACCTATGTTTTAACTGTAAAATTAGGGGGTCGTCTTATACACCGGAAAATACGGTAAATGCAGATCCCTCAATCCTAGCCCAGATCATCTGAATCAGAAACACTGCGCGTTCCTGGCTAGAAAGTCTGCATTTTTTTTAAAGATTTACTTTATTTTGTGTGTGTGTGTGTGTGTGTGTGTGTGTATGTACATATATATATATATATATATATATATTTATTTTTTTGACAAAGAGAGAGCAACAGAGACAGAAAAAGACAGAGAGAAGTGGGGAGAGTCCAGAGCAGTCTCCATAGTTGTACATTGTCAGTTTTCAACATGGTTTTGTTCCACACAGGTGAATGTGGGGCTGTGCAGGGCAGAAACTGAACTGGGGGCCTCCTGCATGGGAGGGGAAAACCTCCGCCACCAAGCCATACCGGCAGTTACCAGTAGGTTTGCACGGCCAGAACCTTGCTTCTGCAAGGCAAGTGCTCAATCTGCTGAGCTATCCAGGCATCCCCTGGGATGGGGTCTTACATCAATCTCATAATATCATCAAGGTTGTGTTCACAGCCAGAGAAGGCTGGAAGAGTACCTCAGTGCTTGCTTGCTTGCTTCCTACCCTCGTTTATTTGAAGTCCCTGATACTATTTAGGCACAAGTTCCTGTTCCCCTCAGAAAGTTCCTTGCAAAGCTGGGACTGTGAATGTCCATTTTTGGTTTTCCTTTTCCCTTGCCACACTAAGTCTTGCAAAAAAGGTGGGCACTATTTAAATGCCTTTTAAATATGAATAATTAGAATTCCAAGTAAAATATTTTTACTTAGCTACCATATTTTAGTTTATATTTAAGTTTATTTGATATCAATTAATTGACATTACATTTATCCTTAAAATTTCCTCTAGGTCCAACATCTGCAAATGGTCTATTTGTCAAGTACTAAAATTCATTCATTTTTTGGTTCAAAATTTACTCACAAAAATGGTCAAAGGATCCAAGGCACAAAGGGATGTGAGTAAACACTGTTCCGCCGTCTTTGTCTACACTAGCCAAATAATTTGCAGCATTCGTTACCGTGTATAATATTGAGTGAGTTCCAGTAGTCAGAGCAGTTAGTGTGCCATATGTCAAGGGCATCGTGACATGGAAACGCTTGTTCATAGAGTCCATTAGGGACAAGTTCCTCTTTCAAATGAATATGTAAATCTTAGGAAAGTCAGTGGGGTGAACATTTAAGTGGTTCTCCTTTCTCATTTTTTAAAAAAGTGTATTTGACTGCAAATCATGGAATCCGTGTGTGTGTGTGTGTGTGTGTGTGTGCGCGTGCGCGCGCTTGTGTTGGGAGAGCAGATGTGAGTGGAGGGAGAGTGGTTAGCAAACCCTCCACACATCTCTCTGGAGTTTATTAAACTTGATATTTGCCGGACAAGGATCATTCCTTTTTAAGAGAACTGTTGCATATTTTTCTCATTACTTCCTTTAAGGAAATCCTCAGATAAAGTGTCACGATATTTTTATTTATCTATCGCTATAAAAAGTTTGAGCAACACTCCTTTTGGTAGTATCCAGAATTATAATTCAAAATAGATGTTTATAGGCGTTGCAAGGCTGGGTAAGTTTAGCAAGCCTGCCAAGCCTGTCAGCCTCTGAAGCTTATGGCTCTCCTTTCACGGGCCACTGTTGATAGTGGTCCTTGACCTTTCTGAAGAAGGATGCTACTACTAAATCCGTTGTCCCGCTTCTTAATTCTTAACACTGTCATATGAATAGAAATACATGCACACACATTACCTGTCTATCTATCTATCTATCTATCTATCTATCTATCTATCTATCTATCTATCTTCTATCTTCTATCATCTATCTTCTATCATCTATCTATCTATCTTCTATCATCTATCTTTTATCATCTATCTACCTACCTTCTATCAATCTTCTATCTATCTTCTATCATCTATCTATCTATATATCTATCATCTATCTCCCTACCTATCTATCCGCTATCATCTATCTATCTTCTATCTATCTATCTATCTATCTATCTATCTATCTATCTATCTATCTATCTATCTATCATCAATCATCTATCACTGCTGTCCTTCAAACTAATATAGTAGGTCCAGAAACCAAACAACAACAAAAAATTTACTTTCTAAAAATAATAGAAAGTAGCATTAGTAAATCCTATTTATTAGTAGAAATATAGTTGAGGAGATAATTTGGCACCAGAAAAACACTTTCTAAGAACAAAATGAAAAATTTTGATAGAATGTTATTCTAACTAGAAAAATACCATGAAATAAACATCTGCATAATGCACTAAGTTACCACTTTAGACATAAACTTCTACACTTTTCATACATGTTTTAAAATCTTTATACTAGTCAGTGAACAACATTTACTGACAAACTGAAACAGAAACAAGTTTCCCTCACACAAAACCCCCCAGGCTCTTACAAGATGAGTAGATTTTTATTTAATGAAAGAAAAGCTTTCAGCTACAAAGTTGTGAACTGGTTAAAGCTGAATTTCAATTTCACCAGGAGCCCATGCTTTAAATAGCAGACAATGGACTAACTGAATCTTTTCACCGGATCTTTTTCTGAATCTCCTTCCTGTGTCTCAGGCTCTCTACTGTAGCCATACCCCTAGTATGACGCATTCAGTCCAGAGACAACTGAAATGAATACCAAGCCATAACCAAGTTCATTAACCTTTTCATTCAGCTCCACATGCCCAGGAGTAGGACAAGAAAACAAATAACTCTCAGGAGTCCATGGCCAACAATGTCCGAACCCCAATCCTCTCCACATAACATTGGCAAAAACAACTATGGCTTAAAGCTCCAGCATCCATCCTGTTAACCCCACGTAACACCAAAGCTATGCTCAATGAAAGAAACTCAAGGAGATGCCTGCCTTGTGACATCGCAGTTACATTCTGGGAGATCTGCGTCCACACAGCCGTCCTCTGCCATCCTCCAAGCACACAGATTTTCCGCCACCACCAT